>BCKQ01000012.1:393996-451166 GCA_001600695.1 Ascoidea asiatica
GCATCATCATCATCCGAGATAACTTCATCTTCTTCAGCTACTGAATGCACACCTTTAACCACTGTTGTATCTACCACTGATGCTTTTGGTTCTTCGATTCTTTCTACTGAAACATTATCGTACTCTGAAATTACCTCAAAAGGAACTATCATTACCAGTTTATGCATTGAATCTGATACAACTACTACTTCTAATATTGATTCTTCTTCAACATACTCATCTATTGCACCTGTTGTAAGTACATCATCTGGATGTATTCCTTTGATAACTTCTTCAGCTTCAACAGATTCTAATGGTAATATTGAAACTATAACTGAAACTGTTTCATATTCTTTAATATCAAATAATGGTATTATTTCTACTAGTTTCTGTACAAGTGAATTGGAAACAGTTACTACAACTGAAGATATTTATTCAACAATTATTTCTACAATTACCTCATGTAAAGAAAATGCTTGTGAAACTTCCACAGTTCCATATAAAGTCACAACTTCAACTTATATTTCTGGATCAATTTCAACAGTTTTCACCACTGTTTGTCCTTTAACATCTACATCAACAGAAGAATTATCATCAGCAACATCGGCAACATCAACAACTTTAACCACTTCAACATTAACTTCAGGTGATGTTTCTTCTTTGGTTTCTGATACTTCTAGTACCGTTATTACATATGTTCAAACTTCAGATTCTATTTTAGAAACCATTACAACCACAATTCCTGTTTCATCTACTATTGATTCTACTTATTCTTCTGGAAGTAATTCTGAGATAATTTCAACATTACCTTCAAGTGGTGTAGATTCTTCTAGTACTGTTATTACATATGTTCAAACTTCAGATTCTATTATAGAAACCATTACCACCACTGTTCCTGTTTCATCCACTATTGATTCAACTTATTCCTCTGAAAATGCTTCTGAAAGTGGTTCTGAAATTACTTCTAATACAATTTCAAGTCCAATTACTACAACTGAGTTTGTTAGTGAATCAACTTTGATTACTATTGTAAGTTGTAAAGATGATTCATGTTCAACATATTCTACAAATAGTTATTATACAACTGAAGTAAGTACAATTTCTGAAGAAACTGGTTCTAGCACAGGTACAACAGAAGCATCTACTGAAGAAACATCTGAAATTGAAAGTAATTCTCAATTTATAGAAAGTACAATTACTTCTGGATCAATTTCTTATGTAATAACAATTCCAGAAAGTAATTCAATTACTGAATCTACTTTAGTTACAATTACAAGTTGTGAAGATAATTCTTGTTCAACTTATACTACAACAAGTTATTATTCTAATATTGCAGGTATTTCCTCAGAGACTAGTATTAGTTCATCAAATATTGAAATTTTAACACAAGCAAGTGAAACTTCTGTTTCTGTATTAGAAGCAAATTCTGCAACTAAAACCATTTCTTCAAGTATTTTTGCTATTTTATCTTCATTGATTTTATTCTTTATTTAAAATTGAATTAAGTTGTTGGACATTTATATAATATTATACTATTTTTTTTGTTTCAATTCATTTTATTAAATTATTGTATTTTCAAACATTTATATCTTTTTTTGTATACTAAATGTATTTAAAATTTAAAATAATTTATTGTTAGCTCTGATAGCTTTCCTCTTTTGTGATTTATATTACATTTTCATTCTCTTTTATATACTTATATTTTTAGACTTTTCAATAATATTTTTTAACAAAGGTACTTATTTTGATTTGTTTGTTTTCGTTACAACCTATTTTACTGTACACTACTATACTTTTTACTTGAAATAGTATTTAGATAAACAATTATATAACAACATGTGTAAAGCAATATTGGAATAGCAAACTTTTGTCAAATTAAAGACTCCATGGCCAAGCTGGCTAAGGCGTGAGACTGTTAATCTCAAGATCGACAGTTCGATCCTGTCTGGGGTCGTTTTTTTTTCTCTCTTGGGTTTCTTTTAGCAAAGGTTGTACTATCTGAACCTTTGTAAACTGGACAGTCTCTTTATGCATTTGTATGCATGGTCAAATTTTCTGGTTAGTTGTTTTCGGCATTTGACTTTGTTAACGGGGCGTACATTTTGAGACCAGGAACACGGGCCGCTATACAAGTTTCGCCTTGAACCCTGAACTGGAAACTGGGCACAAAAAAGAAACCTCGTGGGGTTGTAAAACGCAATAATTATCATCGTTCACCACGCTTTATGTCTATCGTTAACGTAATTTAGCTCTTTTTTCTCAATAGGCGTGCTTTTTTAGTCGTGTTTAATTCTCCTTCTGGTTAATCAACATTCTTCTTTGAAAAACTTCTTTTATTTATTATTCTCAACCCTTTCAATGAAATTTAAGTAAGCCCATATTTTGTATTCAATATTGAAATTTCTTAGCATATTTTTTAATCTAGATTCTAAAGATTTCACTGTTTATCTAAGCCTTTAATATAAACATGAATTAATTATGAAATATTTCATAAGAACCGAATAAGAAAGGATTTAATTTCAATTAGTTTTTTAAAAAAACTTGATTTTTATCAATTTTTAGTCAACTTTATCCAGCTTTAAATCAAATGAATTTCCCTTGTTGAGCTTTTAATATTCCTTATTCATAAATTCATATCCATAAATTTTAAAAAATTAACCTAGTTTCATACCTTTTATATTGAAACCTATTGAAACTCTAGTAACATGATAAAAATTGAAAATAAAGAATGTCCTAGGAGTATGATTTTTTTTTATTGAAATTAATGATAATCTGGAGACGAATGTTAAAGTAGTGTAATGTTTCTTTTTAAATTTTTAATTTTTTCTTTTCAAGGATACTTAGAATATTCTAATTACCAGTTAACTTTTAATTTTTCTTTGTTTTTTTACAATATTATAAAATAAATTAAATTTCCTTTTTTTTCCTATTGTATTAATGGTAACTTTTATTAATAAAAAAAATATATTATATATAATTTGTGTAATTCTCTCGCTTTTTACCTACACTTAATCTTATATCATAATCTCAATCTCAATCTCAATTAACTTCAAAATCATTTGAAAATCAATAAAAAAAAAAAAACTATTAAATAAATAAAACTATATAAATAAAAACATATTATCAAAATGAAATTCTTAGTACCATTTTTATTATTATCAACAATTTCTGCAGAACATTTTCATAAAAGAGCTCCAGTAGCTCAAGCAGCAGCTGTAACTTCAATTTTATCATCAACTACATTATCTGAAAAAACTTCTTCTTCTGGTTTAATTTCATCAGCTTCAAAAAATATATTAGCTTCATCAACTATAGATTCAGTTGCAACTGCATCTGCACTTGAAGAAGAAGATGATGATTTAGATGAAGATCTTGATGAAGATATTGATGGAACAGATATTGAAGATTCAAGTGATATATTATCAACTACATTATTAATTAATAGTAAATTATTAAATTCCACCACATCAATTTCAAATAAAACTTCATCAATTACTTCAACTAAAAAATCTAAATCAAAATCAAAAACTGCTTCTGAAGAAGAAGATGATGATGTAACTGATACTGCAAGTGAATCAAGTTCAAGTAAAAAACATAAAAAAACTAAAACTTCTTCAGCTTCTATTGAAAGTTCAAATTTTGGTAACCCAAATTTAAGTAATGGAATTTCAATTTCATTATCTTCATTTATTTTAGCTTCATTATCAGTTTTATTATTATAGATATAATATAATAATATAATAATATAATATAATATCAATCACAAAAACCAAAAAATTTAAATTTAAATTTCAATTCTTCTATTCATCGTATCTTATTTCATTTATTGTTTATTATTATTTCTTATTAATTCATAATTCTAATTAATCATATTTAATTTCTTATTTATAATCTTATTATTTTATTTGACTTATTATTTATATATAAATATTTATAATTATATATATTCAATTACGTATTCTTCTAATTTAATTTACTTCAATTTAATGTAATATTTGTAAAAAAAATCAATGAATTAATAAATGTATACACTTCCAAACTTATCATTTTCTTTTGAAACATTTTGAAAAAATTTCATAATTGTAACCAACGTAATTACTTTATAAAATTTATTGTTTTTTTTTATCTTTTTTTCTTACAAGTAAGAGAATGGTCATTTAGAGAGAATAAAACTTAAAGAAATACACAAAAAAAAAAAAAAAAGGATAAGGATAAAGATAGAGATAAAGATAACAAAATGAGAATATCAAAATCACTAAATCATCTAATCTTGATAACTCTTTTTATAACTTTCACAATAATAATTCGAATAAATGCAGAATCAACTACTTCATCAAATGCTGCCCTCACCAAGAATATAGATTCTTCTATTCCTAAAGACAACTCAGAAAGCTCTTCTTCTCAACAATCAAACAAGATTCAATCTGAAATAGCTGATGATAAATTTAATCCTTCTTCCATTGCTTCTACTTTACTTTTTATAGGTTTAGCTGTTACTTCTTACATGTTTCTTTGACTAAAAACAACAATAAATACAGAATATATTAAGCAGACACTCATTTTGAAATAGAGGCCATTTTTACGGGACCACTTCCACTTTTCATTATTAAATATATCCGTTAAACCGGATACCAAATCCGACTTCCGTTTTTAAACAATCCGGTKWYGGAAATGTTTTTTTTTTTTTTTTTTTTTTGGTTTGGGATTTGCGTTTATTTGGGACAGGCCTATTTGGGACAGGTCTATTTTGGATTAGGGCGGCCCTGGTTTTCTGTTGGCAAAGAAGAATTTCAATTGAAACAAAGAGAATTTATTTGAATTGAAGAACTGAAATGAATTGAAATAAACTGAATTGAATTGAACTGAATTGATTTCCAGAGTTTCCATCAAATAAACACTGGATAAAACAAGCTTTTATTAAGTGATATTAATCCTAAGTTATATTTCTTAAATGTTTCGTATGGTTTGGAGTTCATGATCATTTTTCATCTAAACAATTTGCTGATCTAGACTAATATTTAATTCAATAATCTGTTATTAACGTTACATAAAAGTTAAAGAAAATAGATGATCAAATTCTTCAATTCTTATTCGAATTAATTTAAAAATAAATCTCAACAATGAAATGTTTTTTTCTTTTTTTTTTTTTCTTGTTTTAGGTAGTTTATTCAATTTTCAATTGGGAAAGGAAATAATGAAGTAATTCAATTGAAATAATAGTTGTATAAAATTTCAATTTTAAAAAAAAAAGATACTCAATTAAATAATTATAAAATTCGAATTAAACTTATGAAGAAATAGTATTGCCAAGAAATGTATCCCACATGTGTCAACTTTAGTTTATAATTTTCATTCATTAAAACAAAATATTAATATTATTTCACCGGTAAATCAAAATATTGATAAATTATTAAATTATTAAATTATTAAATTATTAAATTATTCGCAAAAACTCTTGGCTTCGTAATTCAATTAAGCTTTTTTACAAAAGGCTTACTTCGTTAATAATCTATTCGATTAAAAGCCCGTTTCCATTAAAAACATTATTTAAAATACTCATAATTCAATTTAAAGTTCATTATTTATATAAATACGGTGATCAAATTTCTTTTTGATACAATTTATAGATTTTAAAATATTTTAAAATCCACTTTTCTTTTTGAAATTCATTTTAATTATTCAATTCAATAATAATTTAAAACGTTTGGAAGAAAATTTATTGATCATAATTAGATTATATGTAACATTGACAATTTTTATGTGGTCTAATTATTTATAACTTTTTTTTTTTTCTTTCAAAAAACCAACAAATTTTATATTCATATTCAAACTCATATTCAAAATTATATTCATATTTTAATTGATACTCGAATTGAATACAACTCAATTCACTTCAATCCAAAGTCAATTAATTCAATTCATTCACCTATTATATTTCATTATGTTGAGTAATATTTGAATCAAATTATTCAAATTCATATAAATATAAGAATAAATCATCTTTTTATTTCAATAATGATTTTAATTTTCTTCTTTTTTTTTTTAATTATTATCTATTATTATAACTTAATTAATAAATAAAATTAATTAATCAATATACAAAAAATATATTATTTTAAAAAATATATTTCTTTTCAGTCATTCCTTTAAGCTTTACATTTCTCTTCAATAAATTTAAATTAAATTGAAATTCAAAAAAAATTAAATTAAATAAAAAACTAAAATAAAATAAATTCAATTATCTTCAAAATGCAATTCAAATTCGCTTCAATTACTGCTTTATTTACTGTATTATCTGCAGTTTTAGCTACTCCAGTTGGTTCTGATTTATCAAAACGTGCTTCATGTACTGTTACAACTTCCAATTTTTCTTCATTATCTTCAATTAAAAAATCATGTACTGATATTATTATTGATGCTGTTACTGTTCCAGCTGGTAAAACTTTAGATTTGACTGGTTTAACAACTGGTACTACTGTTACTTTTGAAGGTGCAACAACTTTTGAATATAAAGCATGGACTGGTCCATTAATGTCATTTTCTGGTTCCGGAATTACAGTTACTGGTGCTTCTGGTCATTCAATTGATGGTAATGGTGCTAAATATTGGGATGGTAAAGGAGGAAATGGTGGTATTAAAAAACCAAAATTTGTTTATTTACATTCTGTTAAAAGTAATTCAAAAGTTTCTGGTTTAAATATTAAAAATACTCCAGTTCAATGTTTTTCAATTAATTCTTCATCTGATTTAACTGTTGATAGTATTACAATTGATAATTCTGCTGGTTCATCTTTAGGTCATAATACTGATGCTTTTGATGTTGGATCTTCATCTAATATTCATATTACTAATTCAGTTATTACTAATCAAGATGATTGTTTAGCAGTTAATTCTGGTACTGATATTTATTTCTCTGGTAATACATGTTCTGGTGGTCATGGTATTTCAATTGGTTCAGTTGGTGGTAGAAGTGATAATGTTGTTAAAGATGTTTATGTTTCTGATTGTACTATTAAAGATTCAGATAATGGTGTTAGAATTAAAACTGTTTATGGTGCAACTGGTAGTGTTACTGGTGTTTCATATAAAGATATTACTTTAAGTGGAATTGCTAAATATGGTATTGTTATTGAAGGTGATTATGAAAATGGTTCTCCAACTGGTACTGCAACTTCTGGTGTTCCAATTACTGATTTAACTATTGAAAATGTTACTGGTTCAGTTGACAGTAGTGCACAACCAATTTATATATTAGTTAAAGGTGCTTCTGATTGGACTTGGTCTGGTGTTTCTATTACTGGTGGTAAAACTAAAAAGACATGTTCTGGTATTCCATCTGGTTCAGCAGCTTCTTGTTAAGTTAATTTCTATTCTAATATAAGAAAAATGGATTAACTAGTAACCTGAAAAAAAAAAAAAAAGATAATATTTAGCATAATATATTCTTTTATATATTAACTTTACTTTAATTTTATTTTTAATTCAATTTCATTTATAATTTAATCAACTCCATTTATTTTCATTTAATAAATTTCTTATTTTTACTATTTTTTTTTTATTTCCTGAAGTAAATTTGTAAACTCTTCTATCAATCTTATAAACATCGATAAAGTAGAAAATAAATCCGTTAGTTTTACTTGTTTTTTTTAGGTTTTACTTCAATAATAATTATTTAAGTTAAACTATTCTTCAAAAGAAAAAGTATTTTGAAAAGCTTGGCAAATTTTCATATAAAAGTGAATTTTATTTAAAGGGTCCAAAAATTCTGAATATTTTTTCTTGGCTAAATTTTATACATGTAATGGTGAATATGGAAACCCATAAAACTGGTCTCGATTCATTTACAATGGCTGAAATTATATAATTTCATTTAATTTCATTTAATTTCATTTAATTTCATTTAATTTCATTTAAATAATTTTTATTTAAATAAATTAGAAATAATTTATAAATAATGAAAGCACTATTTTATTAAATTAAATATTAAAGAATATATAGATATATGTTTTTAAGTTTTTAAGTTTTCATAATAAAAATAATTGATGAAAATAAGAGAAAAAATGATTTTATGCTTTGTTCTAGTCAAATTTATGATAGTCTGAATTTATATTTACTGTATCAGTGATAATTTCCAAAAAAGCATGGACACTTTGTCTTTTTGTAGAATCATAGGGTTCACAAATGTCACATAATTTATCTAAAGGAAAAGATGAAATACAATTAACTATATTTGCTTTTTTAAATTCATTTAAATCAGATAAGTTCATTATTAATTTTGGTTTAATAATAAAAAGACAATTATGATCAATGCATTTTATATTATGATTATAAATTATAACTTTCATAATAGATGAAGGTAAATTATTTAATTTTTCAAAAGGATTATTTGATAAATTAATTTTTTTTAAATTAGTAAACATTTGAAGAAAATTTGGTAATTTAATAATTTGATTTTTTTCTATATTTAAAATATTTAAAGTATTAATCATTGGAGATGATTGTAAAAAATTTAAATTTGATAAATAACAATCACCTAAATTAAGTGATTTTAAATTTTTCATATTATTAAAAGTATTATTTCTTATTGTTTGAATAAAATTTTCATTAATAAAAAATATTTTTAAAAATTTTAAATTTTCTATATTCTCAATTTTTTCAATTAAATTATTTGAAAATTTTAAAGTTGTTAAATTTTTTAATTTTAAAAAAAAATTTGGAATATATTGAATATAATTATCACTTAAATCTAAAGTTTTTAAATCTAAAAAATTTGATAAATAATTTAATTTTTCAGTTTTTAAATAATCATTTCTTAAAAATAAAGATTTTACATTTGAAAAAGATTTAAGTAAAGTATAATTAAAATTATACATATCTAATAAAAGATATGATAAAGATAAATATGAAAGTTTTGAGATAATTTTTTGATTAGTTGATAAAATTTTATTTAAAAGTTTAATATTTTCTGAATGTTGAAAAAAAATTATTAAAAATTTTAAATTTTTTAATTTATTTAAATTATTTAAATGATTTGAAATTTTAATTGAAAAATCTATTGAATCTTTATATATATCATTATATGGATAAAAAATAATTTGTAAAAAATTAATATTATTAAAATATTTTGATTGAGTAAGAATTTTATTTATAATAGAATCTCTAAAATTTAAAATTAATGGAGTAATATTTAATTCAACATCATCTTTTAAATTTAAAGATTGTTTATAACTTAAATTAAACCATTGATATAAAGATTTAGTTGTCATAGAATTAATCCATTCATTATTTATATTTCGATCTTTACAATATATAATAATGTTACTATAAACAATTTTTTTTGTAATTTCATTTATAATATTATTATTTGACATTGATAATAAAAAAGATTTTGGTAAAGGAATATATTTAATAATTTCTTCAATAATTTCAAAAGGAAGTTCTTTTGAATTTAAAATCATTTTTATAAAACTTATTTTATAAAATTATAGGAAAGCCAATATAATTATTATTTTTAATATTTTTTATATAAGAAAAACAAAAAAAAAAAAATTAAAATGAAATACACCTTAATTGTGAATAATGTATATGAAAAAGAAATAAAGTAAAATTAAATAATCCATGATATTAAATAATAATTTATATGATTTATAAACTTTTAAATAAAATTTTTCAAATAAAAATATGAAAATTTAAAACTGGTTTTGTGGTTGAGGCAAAAAGAAAGAGTAAAATAAAGAAAGAAGAGGAAGATTTCATTTAACCGGTGAGATACAAACAACATCTTGAAACAAAACAAAACAAAAGAACTAAGCACAAAGTACCAAGAATTGATGATTGAAAGAGTTGAGTTTGATTGATTACCTTTATGTGGTTAGTGTTTGTGAGATAAATAAGTAAATAGGTTAATAAATAAACAAACATTAAAAAAATGGGATATAATAGACGGAAAATGTAGAAAGAGAAAAAAATAAAAACCATGCTCAGGATTGGAGTATTTTGTTTCCGGATTACAGCGGATATTTGTAAAACCAAAACAGTGGGTCTAATGTATAGCAGTGTGTATTGACTTTAGTTGATGTACTTATTGCATGGACCACTGGTACGGATCTTAAGATTTTTAAATTTCTAAATTGATTTTGATTGAATGAAATGAGCGAAAGAAATATAATGAATATATTGAATATAATATATTGAATATAATATAATAAATATAATAGATATAGATAGATATAGATAGATATAGATAGATATAGATAGATATAGATAGATATAAAAGAAGAGAAGAGAAGAGAAGAAGTAATTGAATAGATTTAATAATGTTGAGATTGAAACCAATTTCTAGTGGTATTGGTAATAGATTAATAAATTCATCAATTTTATTGAATTCAAAATATTTTAATATTAGAAATTTAAGTAATTCAAAATCAATTAATTTCAATAATATTTATAATAGTTTCAATAATTTAAGTAAATTTAATAAAAATTATAATCAAAAAGATATTAGAATAGTTAATTTATTAAAATTTCAAAGATTTAATTCTAAATTATCTAAAAATGAAGTAAATAGAGAAGAAGTAAATGAGAATGAAAAATTTGAAATTTTAGTTAATGAATTAAATGAAAGAGATTTAAAATTAGATTTAAATAATGATAATGAGATTAATAAATTTAAAGAAGATAATTTTAAAATGATAAAGAAATTAAATGATGAAATTAATTTAAATTTAAAAAATAAAAATAAAGTTAATAATTTAAATAAATTAATTATAAAATTAATAAATTTTAAAAATTTTAAAATTGATTTAAATTATTTAAAAAAATTAATAAAATTAAATAATAATTTAATTAATTTAAATAATTTAAATTTTGAAATAAATTTAATAATTATTGAAAATTCAATAAAAAATTATCAAAAAAATAATAATAATAATAATAATAAAGAAATAATTCCAGAAAAATTAATTTTAGAAATTATAAGATATTTAACATTTGAAAATAAATTTAAAGAAATTTTAAAAATTATAAATTTAATATGTTTAAAAGATTTAAATTATATAAAATTTTTTAAAAAAAAATTAATTAAAAATTCAATTTCAATTTCAATTTTTTCAATTTCATTTATAATTTTTATTGAAATTTTTTTAAGATATTTTTTTTTAAAAAATAATGAAATTTCAATAAATTTAATAAATAATTTAATTTTAATGATTTTACCATATTTTTTAAATATTTTAATATTATTAATAATTATTAATATTAATAAAAATTTTTCAAATAATTTTATAAATAAATTTTTAAAATTTAAAGATGGAATTTTTTTAAAATATTGGTATTTACATAAAAATGAATTAAAATTTTATAATAAAATTATTGAAAATAATAAATTTATAAATTTTAAAGATTATAAATTTAAAACAAATTTACCAAATAAAGAAATTTTAAATTATCTTAATTTTAAAAAAAATTTAATTTTATTAGATGATGAAAATGAATTATTATTACAAGAATATTGGTTAAAAAAGGGAGAAAATTTTGAATGGATTGAACCAGATCAAGATCCAGGAGAAATTTTATGGGAAAATTATTTAATTTTTAAAAAATTAATAAATTTAAAAGAAAATGAAAATGAAAATGAAAATGAAAAATTGAAATTAAATTTAAATAATATTAAATGGAATAAAAATTTATTAATTAATGATAAAAAAAGATCAAGTATTAATGATTCTTGGGAAATTGAAAGATAAAATTAGTTAATGAAGACTTATTCATATATTATATATTTGATTTATATAATATTCAATTTATATTCATGTAAATAAACATTATTAAATATACAAATATTATAGAAAATAAAGGTTTAATACAGTATAATAGATACGTATATAATATATGAATATATGAATATATGAATATAATGGATATTACGTAATCCGAACGGGAACTTCAGGAACCGAATTGGGATACCAATAACAGTGATAACAGTGATAACAGTGTTCAATAACAGTGTTACTTACTTTGATAACCTCGGATGCGAGAAGTGGAAAGTCACGTGGACACCGCAACAACCATTATAGTAACAAGTATTATAGTAAGTATTATAGTAAGTATTATAGTAATTTAAGCACGGCAAGAGAGGTCAATTCTAGGCTCATTTGTCCCGGGGGCGAGTGAAGGGCACTGAAAGCGCAATGAAAGCGCAATGAAAGCAGAATAAACTGAGGTGGTAGTAATAGTGGTGGTAGTAATAGCAGTGGTAGTACTGAGGTGGTGGAAGCAGTGAACGACGTTGGATTTGTGCTCCAAATTCCAGATTTCATTTGCCCTTTTTGGCGTAAGCGTTAAGAACCGAACAAAGAGAAGTAAGAAGTAAGTAAGTAAGTAACTGAGTAACTGAGGTGAGTAAGCGAGTGATCATCACCACTCAAACTCGACTCGACTCGACTCGAATCATTTTCATTTCATTTCATTCAGTTCATTCAGTTCATTTCTACTCAATTTACTTCCTCTTCATACAATTACTCAATTACTCAAATATTCAATTATTTAAGTCAATTAATTCTATTTCTTTAAATCTTTTATTTCTCTTTTGCTTATTTCCAATTTCCTCACTTGAAACTTTTTATTGGACTTATTTTAAACTAAAATATTACTTTAAATATTACATTAAATAATACATTATAGACTAATTCTAAATCAACGAATAAAACAAGAATTAAAATTAGTACTTAAATCAAGACTTAAATCAAGATTTAAACCAGGACTGAGTATATCTTAATCTCAATATCCATTTAAATATCCATTTAAATATCCATTTTAATATTCAAAATATCCATCTCTTAGCTATCCAATTATCGCATCTCAATATTATTATTAATATTATATTATTATTATTATCTATCGTTAATTTGTTATTTAATATTTCATAAATATTTATCAATTATCATCCATCTAATAATCTAATAATCTAATAATCTAATAATCTAATTCAATCATCTTATATATTATATCATATATACAATATATATATTATATATATTATATATATTATATCAGATACATTTCATTCATTATTTCCCCTTTATCTATTATCATATATTTAATCAATCAATTAATACTTTAATACTTCTCTTAATTAATCAATATGTCAACAATTGATAATCATAATAATAATAATATTAATAACATTCATAATCATCATAAATTCTCAAATTCAACTGAAATAACTCCAACTAATTCATCAGTAATTTTAACAATTGAAAATTTATATAATAATAATAACATCAATAATATTAATGATAATACCAATGACAATGACAATGATAATACCAATGACAATAACAATAACAATGACAATGACAATGACAATGATAGTATAAATAATGAAATAAACAACAACAATAACAACAATGATGATGATGATCAAAAAGATATAAGTCCAGAAGAAATTAAAAAAATTTTAAGAAAATTTAATTCAATTGATTTTGAACATGAAATTCATCAAGATTTTAATGATAATATAAATATTACAACTAATACAAATAATAATAACATTAATAACATTAATAATAATAATAATGATAATAATGATAATAATGATAATAAATTAACCGCCAATGAAAATATCTTTACCGCCGATACTACAAATAACAATAACAATAACAATAATGAAAATGAAAATTTAACCGCCAACATTACTAATATAAATGAAAAAAAATTAAAAAAAAAAATTTCAAAAATAAAATTTAATAATCAAGATGATGCTGAATTAGCTGAAGAAGAAATTCAAAATTTAATTAATTTAAAAAAAAAAAATTTAAATTATAAAATTACTTTAAATTATGAAACTGCTTCTCATCCTGGTAATATTTTTATAAAAAATTTACCTTTAAATTTTAATAAAATTCAATTATATAATCTTTGTAAAAAATTTGGTTCAATATTATCTTGTAAAATTATGCAAGATAATAATGGTATTTCAAAAAAATTTGGTTTTATAAATTTTTCTTCTGGTAAAGCTGCAAAAGATTGTATTTTAAATTTAAATAATTTAATTTTAGATCAAAATTTTCCAAATGATAAATTATATTTAAATCATCATATTTCAAAAAAAGAAAGATTAAATAAATATGAAATTGAGAAAAAAAATTTTAAAAATTTATATATTAAAAATTTACCAAATAATATTAATCAAGATTTTATTTTAAATATTTTTGAAAAATATGGTACAATAAAATCTGCTTTTTTTCCAACTATTGATCAAAATGATGATTATCATCTTGATCATTTTATTAATCATTCAACACATTATTCTTTAAAAAATTTAAATAAAGAAAATGTAAATATCAATCAAAATAATTTCAATCAAGATAATAATAAAGATAATAATAATAAAGAAATGAGTGAAGATAAAAAAATTGAAAATATTGAAAGTAATGAAAAAATTGAAGAAAATTCTATTAATGGTAATAACAATGATAATGACAACAACAATGACAACAACAATGACAACAACAATGACAACAACAATGACAACAACAATGACAACAACAATGACAACGATGATGATAGTAAATTTTTAAAAGGTTTTGGTTTTATAAAATTCGAAAATCATGAAGATGCTTTAAAAGCTTTAAATGATTTAAATGGTAAAGAAATTAATAATTCAATAATTTCTGTTTCAAGAGCTCAAAGTCGTGATGAAAGAAATTCAAGATCTTCAAATAATTCTTCAATAATTATTAATGATAATTTTGATTATCCATTAAATTTACCTTATATTCAACAAAATCAACAAATGTTATTAAATCCAAATAATTATCAAAATAATTATCAAAATTTTAATCCAATTCAAAATAATTCAATTACTCCAATTACTCCAATTACTCCAATAACTCCAATAACTCCAATTACTCCAATAAATAATATAAATAATATAAATAATATAAATTCTTCAAATAATTCTTTACCTTCAATAAGTCCAATAACTCCAATTAATCAAAATTTTAATCAAAATTATAATTCAAATTTTATTCCAAATTTTAATCAAAATTTTAATCAAAATTTTAATCAAAATTTTAATCAAAATTATAATCCAAATTTTAATTCAAATTTTAATTCAAATTTAAATGGTGGAAATTTTAATCAAAATTATAATCAAAATATTCAATCAAATAGAAGATTTAGTAATTCAAGACATTCAATATCTTCATCTCCAAATCATATTCCTGTTGAATCTCAATTTCAATTAGAAAATCTTTATGTTAAAAATTTACCTTTAAATATTGATGATAAAAGATTAAAAGATTTATTTATACCTTTTGGAGAAATAGTTTCTGCAAAAATTATGACTGAAGATAATGGTACAAGTAAAGGTTTTGGTTTTGTTTGTTTTAAAAGTAAAAATGATGCAAAATCTGCTTTATTTTCTATGAATGAATCAAAAGTTGATAATTCTTCAATTCATGTTTCTTATTCTTATCGTAGAAAATCAAATAGTAAAAATAGTATTGATAATAGAATGTCAAGACGTGATAGTATTAATAGTGTTTCAAGTATAATATTAGGTCCTCCTTTACCAAATTTTTTTTCAACACCTGTTAATCCAATGTATTATTATCCTTTTAATAATCCTGTAAATCCTGTAAATTTTTTAAATCCAGGAAATTTAGGAATACCTTCTCAAAATATTTATTCAAATATAAATGAAAATGCTCTTGAAATTAAATCAAGATCTACATCTCCAGAAACTATTGATAAAGAAGAAACTTTAGATTTATCAGATCCTCCAGAAATACCTTCATTTCCATCTCCTCCTTTACCTTTTGTTTCAATGATACCTCAAATTCCACCTCCTGGTTCAATTCCAAATATGTATCCAAGACAATTTCAACCTCAAAATCAATTACCTATGGGAATGCAATATCCTTATCAATTTCCACCACCACCTCCTCCTCCATTAGGTTTACCTATACAAAATTCCAATAATAGATTTCGTGGTAATCATAGTTTTCAAACTAGAAGACAAAGTAATAATATTCCAAATCCTTCATCTAATATGAATCAAAATAATTTAAGAAGAAGAAGTTATGATATTAATTATATGAATGGAGGAATGCAATATCAACAACCTCAAAGATTTGGAAATCCTAATTATAATTATAATCCAAATTATAATTATAACTATCAAATCAATTTCCAAGAGTTATTTAATTCTATTTCCAATTCAGATAACTCTACTTCTAGAACAGAAGCAATTCTTGGAGCAATTAATTCTTTTTTTCTTCAATTATTGACTTTAGTTGGAATTGAAACTCGTAGATATCCTGAAACTTTTATAAGAGAAAATTTAATTGATTTTTTAAATGAATTAAGACGAGATATTGGACATTCTACATCTCATTCCAATTATAATAATGATGATAAAGAAGAAGATGAAGAAGAAAGAGCTGATAATCAAGAGAAAGAGGTTGATATAACCATAATTAATGATTGGAAAAATAACCCAGATTTATTACGATCTCAGCTCAATGGTTTAATTTCAAGAAATTTTTCCTCTTGAACATTCTTTACTCAATTAGATTCAATGTCTTTTAATTATTCTTTTAATATTTTTTATTTCTGCTTTAATAATTCTTTATTGTTTTAATTAAATTGATATTTTCTATTACCAATTTTCAATTTTGTTTGTTCTTAATTTAACTTTTCTTTTACTTCTTTTCATTTTGATTTTACTTTTTACAATTGTTTATTTTTCTGTTTTTTTTTTAACTCGTTTTTTATTCGTTTTTATTTGTTTTTTATTCGTTTTTTTTAAATATTTTTCTTTTAAAATGTTTTTTTGGAGATCATTTTTTTTAGATGAAAAAAAAAAAGAAAGAAAAAGATAAGCATATTCTTTATCATTAGCATTTTTTATATTTTGTTGATTGAACAACAATGCAAAAAAATTAAATAAAATTAAATAAAATTAAATCCAAGAAATTGGAAAAAAAAAAAATATTTAAGCAAAAATTTTAGATAATTTTTTGCTTTATCATGAAAAAAAAGGGATAGAGTTTTTTATCAAAAGAAAAATGCAAAGAGGAGATGAGAAAATAAGGTTTTTGACTTTTAAAATGTATATTTCTAAATTTATTAGAATTCATACTTGTTGTTTTTTATTTTGAAAAGATTCGTAATTTTCAATTACTTTTAATTAATATTAAAGGAAAAATACTTTCAGTTTAGTGTATATTTAATATAGAATATATACATGAATAATTTAATATAATTTAAGACTTTTTGAAATTAATTCTTGCAAAAATTTAAGTGATAAATGTTAATTAATTCTGTAAAAAATCTAAAGTTTGAAATAATTCGTGAATAAATATTTATTTAATCAGCAAAAGAAGTAAAAGTTATTACTATTTTGCATATTTACAAGATTAAAGAGGTTATAAAATAAAACAAAAGGAAATTTGAAAAAAAAAAAGTAAGTTATTAACAAACATGAATGTAAGTCGTTGAGAGTCATTAAATATGAAGTTTTAAATTAATATAGTTAAAGATAATTCAGAAATTAAGAAAACTCCTGAAGATTAAGATAAAAGAAAAAAAAGATAAAGATAAAACAGTAATTAAAACAAGTTTAATCTTTTTTTGGTTCTTCAGAAGCTTTAACAACACCAACTTTAGCAGCTCTAATTATTCTACCATTTAAAGCAAATCCAACTTGTTGAACGAAAAAAACAGTATTTGGTTCTTTATCAGGTTGTGCAACTTCAAATATAGCTTCATGATGATTTGGATCAAATTTTTCACCAATTGGATTAATTTTACTTAAACCATATTTTGCTAAAGTTTTATCAAATATATCACTTGTCATTTTAACACCATCAAAGAAATCTTTCATTTCTTTATTTGAATCTAATAATTCTTTTTTTGAAGATATTGAATTTAAAGCATGACCGAAATTATCAATAGTTTCAATTAAATCTTTTGAAAATTTTTGTAATGCAAAATCTTTTGCTTTTTGAACTTCTTTTTTAGTAATATCTTGTAAATTTCTAAAATCTGCAATAGATCTAATATATCTATCTTTCATTGATACTAAATCTTTATCTTTTTGATTAAATTTTGTTTCACATTCTTTAAATTTACTTAATAATTCTTCAGCGGATAATTTTGATAATAATTCATCATTATTTTCAGATTTTTTTTCATTTTCTTTTGGTGATTCTTTAATATCTTCTTTTTTAACATCATCTTTTGATTCAGTTGTAGATTCTTCTGTTTTTTTTTCAGAAGATTCAGAAGAATAATATCTTTTAGATATATTATTTAAATATAATAATGGAGATTTATTAATATTATAAACAGATCTTGAAGCATTATAATTATATTTATTTGATCTTAATAGTGTATTTTTTTTGAAAAGTAAATTTGCATTTGAACGTTGAGTAGCTTTTGCTAAACTATTGAATAATACTCTTGCCATTTTTTTTTATATAAATATTAATAATCTAAATAATATGAAAATATTGTTTTGTTGTTTTCTTATTGAATTGAGATAATCTGAATAATTTAATGAATTGAGATTCAGATTTCTTTAGAATTAATTGCCTTTAGAATTGCCTTTAGAATTGCCTCTGAGGAGATGAAAATTTGAAAAGTTTTCTATTTGTTTCTTTTCAACAAAAACTCACTTTGTAAGCTTTTTGCTCTGTTTACTCCAAGACCAGACTGAAGAAGCGGTTACCCTTCAGTTGACTATCTGATTACGTAATAAACAAAAAAAAAAAAATGTCACATGACATGCTTTAGATCCACATTTCTGGTAATTTAAAATTATGTATATCTGCGTTACTAAATGCATCAGTGCATTAGACCCATACTACTGGATCAAAATTGAAGATCCGTAATTTTGGCTCCAGTTCTGAAAAAAATTATTTATTTTTTTTCTTCAAAGAAAGTTATTCAAGAACATTTCAATGACTTTAGGAATTTATTACTTCATATTTTTTAATTCAAATAATTGAAAAGAATCTCAATTAGAGGTGTTGGAAAACAATATTGAAATATGAATTATAAAAATGCCAGCAGATACAAGATATAAAAGAAAGTTTAGAAAAGAACAAGAATTTCAAGGTCTTGATTCAGTTATAGATTCAGGTTCTACATCAAGATTAAAAAAAAAAATAAGAGATATTGAAAGATATTTAAAGAAAAAAGGTTCAAAATTACCTGCAGATGCAAAATCAGAAAATGAAAGAAATTTACAAGCTTTAAAATTAGAATTACAAAATGCTCAATTGAATTTAACTGTTAAAAAACAATTAAAAAAATATCATATGGTTAAATTTTTTGAGAAAAAAAAGGCAATAAGAAATTATAAAAGAGTTAAAAATGAAATAAATGAAATTGAATTAAAAATTTCAAATAATGAAAATAATGAAAATAATGAAAAAAATGAAAAAAATGAAGATGATAAAGAATCTAAAAAAGAATTAAAAAAAATAAGGAAGAAATTAAGACAATGTGAAATTGATATTGTTTATATTTTAGAATTTCCCAAAACTGAAAATTATATATCATTATTTTCAAATTCTAAAACTGATAATGATAATCAGAATGATATCCATGATGATGATGATGATGTTAACGATAATAAAGATAAGAATAGTTCTGAGATTACTAAAAAAGGTTTACAAAAAACAAATGAGAGACGTCAAGAATTAAGAAAAGAAATGGAAAATAAAATTATAAATAATCAATTGAATTATGATATTGATGAAATAGCGTATGGAAAAGATTTAAATAATAAAAGTAAGAGTAAAAAAAGTAAAAACAAAAATCAAAATCAAAATCATAATCAAAATAATAATAGAAACAAAAATAATTATAGTAATAATAAACTTGTTGCTACTGTTGATGAAGCTGATATTGATATAATTAATCAAGCTAAAATTAAAAAAAATAAGAAACAGAATAAACATAATGAAGATAATCAAGTCGAAGAAAAATCTAATAATCAAGAAGATAATGATGACAATGATGGTGATGATGATTTTTTCATGGAAGAATGAATTTTTTATTGAAATATGTCCTTTATATATATACAGTATATATATTTAAGATGCATTTTAATTTTTTTTTTTTTGAAAAATCAATTATTTGAGTATAGTTTCACAAAATTTTAATCTATAAAATAATATATTTCCATGAAGCAAAAAATGAGAATAAATGCAAGAAGAATGTATATTAAGTCGATTCGAATAACATTTGATTGAATTTCATTGTTTTATTCAAAAGAAATTTGGCATCATTGAAATAAACACCATTGAAAATAAACACCATTGAAAATAAACGAGCCTTAATAAAGCTTCCGAGATATGAATAACCTTATTATTTAAGTTCATTTTTTAATTTGTATATTATAAATTAAATAATTGATTAATTATTTATTATTAATCATTTTTTCAATAAATTTAATTTGACATAAATCTTTTGGTTCATTTGAGAAAATTGAATAATGATATAATAAACCAGGATGAGAAGCTAATGAAGCATAAGTATCTCTTTTTATATTACTTATCCATTCATCTTTTGTTGTATCACTATTTCCAATACCAATATGTTTATTTTTTAATTGTTCAAAAACTTGTTGTTCTCTTAATTTATCAGCCTTTTGAATTTAAAAAAAAAAGTTAGTTAAATAATCGAATTTCAAGGTTAATTTCCTTATATGAAATCTAAAAAAAACAAATTACTTACCATGTTGATTATATTTGGAACTCGATATGAGAATAAAATTTTATTTCTGTTTCTACTTTTGAAATCAATAATTTGAATAGTGATTGAATTGATACACTTTCTTACATCTTTCTCCAGAATAAATAATAAAACAAATCTCGAATTACTTAA
Organism: Ascoidea asiatica; assembly: GCA_001600695.1. Taxonomy (NCBI): domain Eukaryota; kingdom Fungi; phylum Ascomycota; class Saccharomycetes; order Ascoideales; family Ascoideaceae; genus Ascoidea; species Ascoidea asiatica. The sequence goes on from BCKQ01000012.1 coordinate 414,877, forward strand.
ATCCAAGTATGGGGATCTAATGCTTTCTAATGCAATTATGCATTCAACCCACAAAACTGGAAATAGTTTGGGTTTGTCATATGAGACCATATTATCGGTACTTCTCTGCTGAACAGTTTTTACGCAGTTTCTGGAAGAGGGAAGATGGCGATGCTGAAGACATTCAGGAAAACCACTTCTAAATTGCATTGATTACAAGAGTTTAAAGGATAGAGTAAAGTCACAAGTTTTAATTCAGAAGGCTATTGAGATGAAATAATTCCATAAAGAAGGAAAATTAAAGAGACAAGAAAATGATTTGTGCTTTTGCCTCTAGATTTTAGCCCAAGTTTTGATTATTTTAGTTATTTTTATGGGAAAATGGGCGAAGCATTGAATAATCTAAAAGCTGCATCTGGGATGAATTTTAGACTCATTTATATCCAAAATAGTAATATATTTTTCTTCACAATTCATTATATCTGGAATAATTGTTATGAATATAATGATTAAATGACACAAAGCCTTTATTACTGTATAATTAATTGATTTGAAGTATTTTTAAAAGAAGCGAGGCCAAATTGATTCAAAAAACCTTAAAATTTCAAATAAATTGTAAATTAAAAGAGATCATTTAAAGGAAATAAAATATATCAATTTTTCAAGAGATGTTTTTCAAAAATTTATATAAATATAAATGATTTTCAACAAAATATTTTTCACTTTTCATATTTCAATTCTCCTACAATAATTCAAGTTTAAATCAAAATACTAATTCCTAAAACTAGAACAAAATCAATTTCAATTACATATAAATAATTAAAATAAAATTTTATTTCAGATAAGATTTAATAATGATTACCTTTACACAATTTTTTAAATCTTTTATAATTTCTTTAATTTTCTTAGGAACTTTAATTCAATGTATTCAATCAACTGAAATATTATCTTCATTATCAACAACTGTTAAAACAAATATACAAGTAACAAATTTACCATATTATACAATGGATTATAAATTTATAAAAAAAAGAGAAATTAATTCAAGTAGTAATGAAAAAAATTCATTTCAACAAAATGAAATAGTTAATTCTACTTCAACTACAATTAATACTACTACTGGTGATTGTGATTGTGATAATGGTCTTCCAGATAATGGTGGTGCAGGAAGTACTTTAACTTTATATTCATTTTTACAACTTTTTGGATTAACTATATTTGTTGTATCCATACTATGATTTTTTTAATATTCTTCTTACTTGTTTAAGTTTTTTTTAATTCTATTTTGTATTTTACTTATATATCTAATATAATTCTATATTCAATTCTAGGTGACTTGTGTAAATGAATAAAAAAAAAGAAAAAGAAAAAGAAAAACACTTCTAAACTAAAGATTTAGAAATTCTATTTAAAACTTTTTCATCATTTATTTTTTCTTCTCCATAATTTGGCCAAACATTATAACCTTTATTAGAAGCATTAATATAAAATTCAGATCTATTATAAGGATTTAATGAATAATTATTTCTTAATCTTTCAACTAAATCTGGATTTGAAGTAAAATGTCTACCAATTGCAATTAAAGTTCTATTATTATTATTAACATCATTAATTAAATCATTATAATCAGGACCATTTGCAGCATATGAACCTGCTCTGATAACTAAACCTTTCCAAATTAAGAAAATCCATTCATTTGATAAATCTTTAACAGAATTTAAATCAACATCATTAGTACCACTAACTCTTGGTTCAACAATTGAAATATAAGCTAATTGATTACCAATTTTTGCTCTTTTTTCTAATTCAGATAAAATATAACCCCAAGTAACTAAAGAATTTAAATCATTATCATTACCTTTCATACCACCAAATTGAGCATATGGAGATAATCTTATTGCAACTTTTTTAGAATCTCCAACAGCTTCAATTACAGTATCTACAACTTCTAACATAAATTTAGATCTTTTTTCAATTGAACCACCATATTCATCAATTCTTTTATTTGAACAAGATTGTAAAAATTGATCTAATAAATAACCATGAGCACCATGAATTTCAATTAAATCAAAACCTGCTTTTATAGAATTTTTTGCAGCATTTGAATAATCTTTTAAATATTGTTTAATTTCTAAAATTGATAAAGAAATTAATGGATTATTATTTTCTTCAGCTAAATTTTTTGAATTTTCATCTATATAATCATTTGACATTGGACCAACAAATTTTTGATTTTCTTCTTTTAAAACTTGTGGATCACCTTGTCTACCTAAAGCCCATAATTGAATTGAAATAAAAGATTTATTTTCATGAACTTTATTAACAATTTTTTTCCAAGCTTTAATTTGAGATTCATTCCAAATTCCAGGTACATTTCTATAACTACCAGCAGCTGCAGAAATAAAAGTAGCTTCAACAATTATTAATGAACCTGGAGTTTTTGATCTTTTATCATAATATTCTAACATTAAATCTGAAGGAATATGTTCATTTGTTGCTCTAAATCTTGTTAATGGAGCATGAACTATTCTATGAGATAATTTAACATTATCATTAATGATAATTGGTTTAAATAAATTTGTATCTTGTAATTCAGAAGCAGTCATTTTGTATAATAAGAAAATAATATAATAATATAATAATATAATAAGATAATAAGATAATAAGAAAATGTAATTGATATATGAGAAAATGGAAGATACTTTAATATAAAAAAAACTTTTTCAATAATTTGTTTTATTGAATATTCTTTGATACTTATATAGTTTTTTATATTTGAATATTTACAATTAATTATTTATTTATTCAATTAATTACTTATTCAATTAAATTATAATCATAAGATTTTGAGATATAATTTCAATAGAAACAAACTGTGGTTATTTTGAGAAAGAATTTTCTAAAACATTTTCAAAATTTCAATTACTAATACGAATATATATTTATATCATTAGTAATACAGTAAACACAGTTTAAATACAATTTAAATACAAACTACGGTAACCGCCGGATCCACACAAATGGCGTTGTTTGTTATTTCCGATTGAAAAAAATATATTTTTATTAACTTTACAGTAAATAAGTATGTAAATAAGTAAATAAGTATGTATTTAATTATATATTTAAGTTGATTTTTTTAAATTTAAAGGTTGACAATCTTCATTTACTTTAGATTTTAAAATTGCATAATCATAATTACTATAAGAATAAGGATCTGAAACATTTTTACAAGCATAAAAAGTTTTTAAAGAATTATTATATAATAAATAACCATTTGAATTAAATGAAAAATTAATATCTTGTTTTGAAACAGATAATTGTAAAAAAGAATTTTCATAATTATTATCAGTAAATGAAATAAAAGCTTGAATATTATTATCAAAAATATTTGAATATAAATAATTATAATTTGTACAAGTTTGATTAAATTTTAAAAATTCAGTTGAATTTAAAGATTTTGTAATAAAAAAATAATTTGTACCTGAACTTTCATGTTTTGAATAAATTCCAAAAGAATGAATATTTGAATAATTTGGAGAATCAACAATTAAAGATATATTTTCTAAAGTTGGAATACAAGAAGTTGTACAATTTGATAAAATTGGTGATGATGAATTCCATGATCCAGGTAATGTTACATTTGGATATGGAGCTGAATTAACAGTTAAAAATCCAAATAAAATTGAAGTTAATAATGATAAAAATTGAAATTTCATTTTAGTTTAGTAATTAATTGTTTGTTAATAGATTGTTGATTTATTTTTTTTAATTAGAAAAGATAAAATTCTAAGAATATCAAAAACATTTCAAGAAACAAATAAAAATTGGAAAAATTCAATCAAATTTATATCAAATTTATCAAATTTATCAAATTTATCATTCTTATCATAATTTTTATCTTATCAAATTTTTATATCATTGAAAATAATGGCAATCGAAAATAATTATCAAATGAAATAATTACGAAACTGAAATTCCAAAATTGTTTAACTTAGTAGCAAGTGAAATATGCACCAAATTCCATTGTTCTTTTATTTGATAATCCTCGCAACTATAAAAATCTATCCAGAATTTGCGTTGATAAGAACTTGCCGAGAGTCTCGTGGATATCTCTCAGCGAGTGTCTTTTGAGTGTGTTTTGAGTGTCTTTTGCTGCTGCTGCTGCTGCTGCTGTTTTGTTTGCTGTTTCAGCTGGGACAGAATCAAAAGACACAAAAAGCAAGAAAACAAGAAGAGAAAACAGAAAACAAAAAACAAAAAAGGGCCGAGCTGGGAATTGAACCCAGGGCCACCTGCACCCAAAGCAGGAATCATACCACTAGACCACACGGCCGTAATCTTTCTTGAAAAAACAAAGCTGCACTAGTTCAAGTGCTAGAATTGAAGCAGTTTTGTACCGGGCGGGTTTAAACACCAGTCATGTGATATTTCCATGGGGCTAGTGGCTAGTGGCTAGTGTGTATTTGTGAGAGATTTATGAGAGATTTATGTTACTTTTCTTTACTACGGTAGGAAATATGGAAAATGGAAAATAGTCGATGACGACAACAACAACAACGATGATGAAAAAAGTAAATATAAATATCCATGGAATTGAAATAAAGAAAAAGAAAAGAAATATTGAAAAATAATCATAATCTTGAATATAAGAAAAGAAAAAGAAAAAGAAAAAGATTTTAAATTATCTAGATGAAAAATATTAATAATAATAATAATAATAAGCAGACCAAAAAAGTAAAGTACCAAATTAAAAAAGCAAAATGAATAAATTTTTATACATTATATAAAATATTAATTTAAAATATTAATGAAATTTCAATTTTCTTTTTTTTGGTTTGAATTTATTTCTTTTTTTCTTCTTTTTCTTCTTTCTTTCTTTCTTTTTCATTTAAAACATTACCTTTTTGAAATATTTAAAAATGTTAAAGTAAGTTATTGAAATAAATGAAATTGATTTTGAAAAAGTAAAAAAAATTGAAATTTGATTATTATATTTTGGAATGATGAAATTTTATATATATTTTAAATTTAATTTAATAATTACTTAAATAAATAAATTAATTAATGAATAAATGAATAAAAAAATATAATTTTATTTAAAATACAGCTAAAGCTAAAGCTGCAACAAAACATGAAGAAATTATAGCAGTTAAAGCAATATGACCATTTGATTGTTTCTTTAAAATAAAAGCATTTGATTGAACTGTTGATGTTGAAGAAGATGATTCTGATGATCCACTTGAAGTTGAAGATTCATCATCATCATTTGAACCTGATTCAGAAGCTGAAGAATCTGAACCTGAAGCTGTAGAAGAACCTGATTTTGTTTTACTTTTACTTGAAACACTAATACTACCAGTACCATCAGTACCAGCTGCTGATAAAATTGATTTACAACCAGAAGCTGTAGTTGCATCATCATTAATAGTTGCAGAACCATCAAATGAACATGCTGATTTTTTTGAATCATTTTCAAGATAATATAAATTTAAAGCAAAAGATAATTTTTCTTTAGAACTACAAAATGAATATGATCCATAAATACCTGTTGTACCATTACCATTAATACCTGTACAATCAATTTTATCACAAACATAAGAAAATAAATCTGAATAATCATCAGAATCAACATCTTCACTAACAACACATGCATTTGCTTTTGACATACAATCACAAGTATCTTGATCTGGAGTTGGAGGTAATTCAGTTGATGCTTTCCAATTTGAATTTGTTGTTGGACATGATAAATCTGATGTTGAAGCTGTATAAGATGCAGAATTTGTTGTTGCCATTGTTAAATCATCCATTTGAGATTTTAAATTAACAAAATCTGATAAAGTTTTAACTTCATTATTTTTAATTGAAACTAAACCATAATTATTAGTTTCTTCAAAATACATATAAACAATACCACCAGACCAAACTCCAGTCATATCTGAAGAATAAATTGTTTCAACTTCTTGAAATTTTCTTGGTGTAACTTCATTACAACCATATTCAGAAAAAAAAATTGGTACAGATAAATTTTTAAATTCTGCAGTTCTATCTTTATAACCAGATTTTGCAAAAGTTGAAGTACCACACCATTCATACATATTAATACCATAAAAATCAACTTTATCATCATCATCACCACAAGAAAAATAATCAGCCATTGCAACTCTTGTATCTTCATCATCATTTGATGAATAACCAACTGGAATTGATCTATAACTTTGAGATTTAATATATGATTTTGTATCTCTAACAGCAGCTTTAACAAAAGCAGAAGCATCAGTATTTGTATTATCATTAGTAACTTCATTACCTGCAAAAAAACCTAAGATATTAGTATAATTTGCAAACATATCAACAACAGCAGTATATCTATTATATAATTCTAAAGACCATTCTGGATCAGTTCTATCAATTGATAAATCAGGTTCAGATAAATCTGCAATAACATATATACCAGCATCATTTAATAAAGTCATACATTCATCATGATCTAAAGATGAATTTACTGCATAAACTCTTATAACATTAGTATTTAATTTTTGTAAATATGGAATATCTCTTTTACAAGTTGTAGTATCAGCTAATGGATCAACAAAAGTTGAAGATGTTGAATTTGCAGTATCAGATTGATAAGCTACACCTCTAATTAAAAATTGAGTACCATTTGGATAAAAAAATTTATTACCAGTAATTGAAATTTCTGGTAAATCAGATGAAAAAATTAATGGTAATGTAGATACCAAAGATAATAAAATTTTTGAGAATTTCATTTTTAAATATTTTAATTTGAAAATTTAATTATAATCTATAATATAGATCTAATATATTTTGATATATATATATATATATATATATATTTTATTATATCTTGATATACTTTTTATATTATTTTATTTATAAATTAATATAATTAAAATACTTTCAAGTTTAACAATGTTTAAGTCCTTTAGAATTAAATAAATAAGAAGTAAAGAATAAAGAATAAAGAATAAATCAACAAATTAGTTAAAAAACGAGTGATATTTAACAAAAGTGATTTAAATTAATTAATAATTGAAATGAATAATGAATTTTTAAAATTTTTAAATTTTTAAATCTTTAAATCTTTAAATATATAAATATATATAAATAAAAAGGTCAATAGATATATTAAAAATTAAAGGAAATTAAGGGAAATTAAAGGAAATTAAAGGAAATTTTAGATATAATAAATTGTAATTAAATTCTGTATTAGTTAAGATATTGTAAATAACAGATAATTAAGAAAGTTAATGGAAATGAATGAAATGAAGTGAGTGAAGTAAGTGAAGTGATAAAAGTGAATAAGTTCCTGAAATTTCCAAAATAAACGAATAAGTGAATAAATGTTGATAAATAAAAGAAAAGAGATGAGAATGAAGAAAGAAAGAAAAGAAAAGGAAAGAGCGTGACAGGAGCAAGAGACGCAGCGCGGGAGGGTCACGGGACCGGCTGCTGGAAGGGGGCAGCACGGTGGCAGCAGTCCGGTGCGCGGTTGCGTAGAGCCTGGGAGGCTGACACGGCACTGGGCAGCGGCACGGAGACGGAGCGCAGGATTGTTGGCTGTTTCGTGGTGCTTTTTGTTTGTTTTTGCTGTTCTTTGTTTGTTGTTGTTTGTTGTTGTTTGTTGTTGTTTGTTGTTTTCACCGCGGATTCATTGGTTCAGGCTGCGTTTGAGGCTGTGCTGGGGGTGTTCTGAGCAATTCCAGTGGTGCGCCCAATGGGGTTGCTGACATAAGCCACTGGGTTTCTATTTGCACGAGCTCTTGGTCGAGGCTTCTCTGGCTTTGCTATTGCCACGCTCGTACTCGGACGCGGTGGATCCGCCAAGTGCACCTGCAGCCGGCCTGCAGGCTGTGTGTGCATGTCTCAACGCCAGCATTCCTCAATTCCGCCACTGCTGCTTAAGCCAGTATTTTGGAGTGGAAATTTGGAATTTTCTGTTACATCAACAAACAAAAAGCAAAAAGGCACCAAGCTCAGTTTCTGGGTAACTGTCTGGGATATTTATAGATTGTATAGATTGTGCCACAATTGTAGCCACCGGATATGTTTCAGCCACCCAGCTACGGTTACAAAATTGTATCACGGAATACCTCGGAAAACTTAAGTAAAATTTTATTCAATTTTAATTCACTCACGTGATATAATTTTATTTAACCGATTAATTCTATGAAGTTGAATTGAATTGAATTGAATTGAATTGAATTGAATTATTTCATTGATGCTAATGTAAATGTTCTTAAAGTAATCTAAGCCTAAGTTTATAATAGATTCTATATTCTTTAATAATAAATAATATCAATCAATAGAAAAATGTTTTTATTTAAAAGGAATATAAAAAGAAACTCATTAATCTTAAATTCATTAAATTTGAATAAATTTTCAATAAATTCAATTCAATCTCAATCAACAATCTCAAAACCAATAAATACTAATACTAATACTAATACTAATGATAATGATAATGATAATAAAAAAATTGATAATTATGATGATTTAATTAAAGAATTAAGATTAGATTTAAAAAATTCAATGATTTCAAAAGATTCAATAAGAAAAAATTCAATAAGAAATTTATTATCAGAAATTAAAAATAATGAAATTGAATTATTATCAAATTCAAAAAATAATTTAAATTTAATAAAAAATAAATTTACTTTATTAAATTTATTTTTAAAATTAATTAAAAAAAATAATGATTCAATAATTGAATTTAAAAAATTTAATAGAGATAATTTAATTAAAATTGAATTAAATGATTTAAATTTAAATAATTATTATTTAAATAAATTAAATATTTCAAATTCAAATCAAATTAATTCAATTATTAATAAAATTATTAATGAATTTAAATTAAATAATCAAAATAATATAAAAAATATTTCAATTAAAAATTTATTTAATTCAATTGATTTAAAGAATATTGAAAAAGATTATAATACTTCTTCAAGTAATTTCAGACAATTATTAGTTAAAGCTTTCAATCAAGAATTCAATAAAAAAAGCTAATACCTCTTTCATTTTTATAATCTTTATCATCTTATCATCTTGTATATATCATATTCATATATCATATTCATATATCATATAAATAAACCATTTTTATAAATATACCTAATATAAAAAATCGATCAAAAACAATATCCTTAGAACTGGTTTCTAGATCCACTTCTCACGTGCTCTTCGAAAATTTTCACTCGTTTTTCCATTTACAGCCAATCATTTTCCCCGGTTTTGTTTTTTCTTCACTTTTCTTCACTTTTCTGCGGGTTTTATGTGGGTTTTATCGTTAATGCGCGCATTTATCAACGCAATTTCTATATTTTTCAATTTTCAATGAATTCTCAATGAATTCTCAATGAATTTTCAATTCTTAATCTTTTTTTTTACACCTCACAACTTTTTTTTTTTTATTCTATTATTTTGTATTATTTTGTATTGTATTTATAATATAAATACTTTAATTATTCCAATATATTTATACTTCTAATCATATATCATATCATATCATATCATATCAAATAATATCAAATAATATCTTATTATATCAATCAATTCTCAATTATAATTTTTAAAAATGTCAACTGAAAGAACTTTTATTGCAATTAAACCAGATGGTGTTCAAAGAGGTTTAATCTCAAATATCTTAGGTAGATTTGAAAATAGAGGTTATAAATTAGTTGGAATTAAATTATGTTCACCTTCTGAAAATTTATTAAAACAACATTATGAAGATTTAACTGAAAAACCATTTTTTCCAAGTTTATTATCTTATATGTTATCTGGTCCAGTTTTAGCAACTGTTTGGGAAGGTAAAGATGTTGTAAAACAAGGTAGATCTATTTTAGGTGCAACTAATCCTTTAAATTCTGCTCCTGGTACAATTAGAGCTGATTTTGCAATTGATATGGGTAGAAATGTTTGTCATGGTTCTGATTCTGTTGCTTCTGCAAATAGAGAAATTGATTTATGGTTTAAAAAAGATGAATTAGTTTCTTATAAATCTGCTTTAGCTTCTTGGATTTATGAATAATTTATTAATGAATAATTTATTTATCAAATTATATATTCTATACTCTAAATTCTTATTTAATTAATCAATAAATTATATTATTTGTTATATAAAATAATTATTTAAGAATTGTTACCCGTAAATTTGAAATATTTTTATAAACTTTAATTCCTTAATCACATGAATTTCCCTTTAAATTATGATATCTACAAGCAATATTACAACCAATATTTTTTTTTAAATTTCTATACTGTATTGTATAATAAATATTTTATTTAATTCTTTTCTAATATGATAAATCAAATTATATCAATAAAGTAATAAAGAGTTGAATATATTAAAAAAAAAATGTCAAGAAATAAAGATATTGAAAAAGATTTACCAAATTTAGTTTTATCAGAACATCATCAAAATCAATTATTATCTGAATTTCAAATTTTACATTTAATTTATCATAGAAATAAAAATCAACATCATTCTTCAATATATTGGAAAAATATAAATTTATTACATCGAAATTTAAAAAAATTATTAATAAATTTTGAAAATTTAAATAATTATTATATAAATTATAAAATTAATAAAATTAAATTTAATAATAATCAAATTAATTTAAAAATTTTAAAAAAAAATTCAATTAAAAAAATTATAGATTTAAATAAAAAAATTATAAAATTTTCAAATTTTATTAATAATAAATTAATTAAAGATTCATATTATAAATTTCATGGAATTTTAAAATTATCTCAATTTATATCTTTAGGATTTTCATTAATTGGAATAATCTCTAAAGTTTCAAATATTTTATTAAAAGTTAAAGATTCTAATACTTTATCAATAAGTAATATTAATATAAGTAGTAATAATAGTAATAAAGCAAATAAAAAAAATAAAACTAAAAATAAATTAAGCGCTGATATTCAAAATGTTATTGAAGATAATAATGATATTGGAATAGAAATTAAAAATGAAACTGAAGTTATTGAAGATAATTTAAATAATAATGAAAATTCAATTATATCATATTCTATTGAAAACAATATAATTTCAAAAAAGGAATTGAAAAAAAAATCAAAAATGAAATCAAAAGACTCAAAATCTATTATAAATGATATATTCAATTCAAATTCCAATAGTGATATAGTTCAGAATGAAGTTTTTGATAATAAAGAAACTGAAAATAAAGATTTACTTCTCAAAGAAGATACAACAAACATTCAAAATCCAAACAAACCCTCAGATTTATCCACTTCTCCCAAGATTTCAAAAGCTTCAAAAGCTTCAAAAGCTTCAAAAACTTCAAAAACTTCAAAGAAATCTAAAATCTCAAAGCCAGAGAAATCGAAGAAAAAGAAGAAATCGTCTAAAAAAGCAATGGCTGATATTTTTGGGTTCTGAAAGTTGAAAGTTGAAAGTTGAAAGTTGAAAGTTGCTGCTGGTGAGAGTTTTCTTTTTAGTGGCACTTTCAGCTTCTTCTCCGCAGACGCACCAAAATCACCAAATTCACCAAATTCACCAACACAAACAGCAGAAACACCGACAAAAGCCAGCAAAGTCTTTTTTTTTCCTTTCTCTTTTGTTTTGTTTTGTGTAACTGGTGAATTCTCCAGTCTCCAATGTCCTTTCAGAGCCAATGGAATAATCAAAGTAATAATCAAAGTAATAATCAAAGTAATAATAAAAATAATAAAAGTAATATCAAAAGTAACCAGAATTTCATTCATTTGTGTAATAAGTTCAAATTCTATTAAAAAAAGTTTCTTTAAAATGATTGGAAATTACTCAATTTTTTTAAAATTTTTTTATTTTCTAAATTTTAATTTTTTATAATTTTTATCAATTATTTATGAAATCTAATAAAAAAGGAAATATATAATTATATTATATTATATTTTATGATATATATATATTCGTAATTAAATAAATAAAAAAAAAAAAAAATAATTTAAATTTGCTTAATTTTTTTCATTAATTTGCTTAATTTATTTCAAGATGCATTCACCTAGATTTAAATTAAATATTATTTTAATAAGTTTTTTATTTTCTCATTTATTAATTGTTTCTGCTCTTAATCAATCACTAAAAAATAAAGTATATAAAGAAAATTATATTAAAGTTAATGATATTAATAATAATAATAATAATAATAATAATAATAATAATAATAACAATAATGTTAATGGTAATGAAAAAGATAATGTTGTTTATATAACAGTTCCAGAAACTCAAATTATTACAGTTACTACCACTGTTACTTATGGTTATGAAGATGGAGAAAATAAAACAAAATCATTTGAACCAATTAGTAGTGTTACTGTTATACCAGAAAAACCAAAAGAAGAAATTCAACCAGAACCTATTCCAGAACCAATTGTAGAACCAATTACAGAACCTACTCCAGCTCCACCAGCTCCTGCTCCACATCCTCCAGCAGATTCACAATATCCTTCACCTCCACCTCCAGCACCAGCACCAGAACCTCATCCAGAACCTAATCCACATCCTCCACCAACAGTAACTCCAACTCCAACTCCAGTTCCTGCTCCACATCCTCCAAGTGATGAAATAATTGTACCTACTGTTGAAGTATCTAGTACTATTAATATTAGTACCATTACAACTAATACTGTAGAAGAAGAAGTTACATTTTATATTCCTGATAAAAATTTAGAAACATTAATTGGTGGTAATACACACACTGGTTCTTCAACTTATAAAAATAGACAATTAGTTGAATATCCAACAGGTTTAGCAGGAAAAAATTATACAGATAAAAATTATTTAAATGAAAATAATAAAAATAATGTAAATTATAATAATAGTAATAATAATTCAAGTAGTAATAAAGAAATTGGAGATTCAAATGATGATGATATTTTTAATGATATGATTAAAAATAATGATAATAATGAGAATAGTAATTCTCCACAATCACAATCACCAGAAACATTTTTAAATAGTGGTTTCAAATATAGTTTTAATTCAATTATTTTTATTGGATCTCTGTTTTTACTTTTATTAGTATGTTAATTTCCAATTTTAAAATTCAAAATTTAAGATTCAAGATTTAAAAATTAAAAAGAACTCAATCATTTAGATTGATTCATTTATTATATACAGTATTTATATGTTTATGTTTATGTTTATGTTTATGTTTATTATTTATTATTTATTATTTATTAGTTTATTAGTTTATTTCCCAAAAGGGGAAAGGTTTATTCAAAATTATAACTTTACAGAAATAAAATGACAATTAAGAGTTTAAAATATAAAATAAAAACTTGTAGATGAAAGTGAATATTCCTAATATTACTTTCATGAAACCTTCGTTGGTTCTCAGACTGTCTCTAGACACAGTAAAATCACCAAAATCACCAAAATCACCAAAAAGAACAGAACAGAACAAAACACAGCACTAATCGCAGCAGCGCAATAGTTTAATAATGCGTACAATACTGCGTAAAAATTATTTATCCGCCATTTCCGTGTGGGTTTTATTTTTTTATTTATTTCCGCGTACCGGATTATTATATTCATAGTCACGTGCCCATAGACCGGCTTACAGTTGCATATTTACTTCCAACTGTGCAGCAGCGCTAAGTTTTTGTGATTTTTGTGTTTTTGTTTTTTGTTTTTTGTTTTTTGTGTTTTTTGCGCGGGCGCCGCCGGTGTGAATTTGCTCGCTCGACGACTGCCAAAAACTCACACGCAGCAGAAGCAGCAAAGGAAGCAGCAGTCAACGAGAAGAGAACTTGAACAGCTTCCATAACTCAGACAGCTGAAGGAAGTGAACAAGCTGAGCAGTGTAAAAGGAAGAGTGTAAATGGAAGAGTGTAAATGGAGCAGTGAAGATTTGAGAGCTGAAAATGGGCACTTTTCCAGGAATTTTCTTTCGTTTCAAGCCAGAAAGAAGCAAATTTTCTAAATTTCAGATTTAACGCGACTTTTCAGTCATTTGAGAAAACGCAAACTGAAAATATAATTCAATTTACAACACTTTTGGAAGTTGATAATATAACATTTGATGTAATAATATAATATAATATAATATAATATAATAATAGTAGATATAATACGAATTGTCTTTAAAGTGTAAAAGAAAATACTAATTACAATTATAAAAAACTGAAGTTAACTAATAAATTCATTGATATTCTTCTTAGTTAAATTTTTAAAGCAAAAAAAATCAAAATTTGAGCGAAAATTTTAAATTACTTACAATTTAATCGGAATTCATTCAATATTTTCAAGTTTTCTGCCTTTTTTTTTTATTAGAAATTGTTATTTACAGTAATAATTATAATAATAATAATATTATTATTGACAATCAATATTAATATATCATTAACAATATAACAATATCAATAAAAATTAAATGGAATTAATTTGAATTTGAATTATATTTCAAATTATATTTCAATTATTTAATATTAACTTATTTAATCCTGTAAATAAATATACTTAACATTATAAAACTATTACATTTCTTTAATTAATCAAAATAACTAACGTTACTCAATCTATCTCATTTTAAATAATAATATCTTCATTTATTTATTTCTCAATCAATCAATCAATCAATCATCAATCAATCATCAATCAATCATCAATCAATCAATCAATTAATATATTAATCAACTAATCAATTATTTGCTTGATAAAGCTTTTTATAATATAAATATAAATACAATTTGAATTCCAAAATAATATTATGAAAATGAGTGAAGTAAGTACTTTTTTTTTATATTATATCTTTATATTATATCTTTATTTATATTATTATTATATATACTAACTAATTATTATATATTATATAGGTTAAAAGAACTATTAGAGTAACTACAATTCAAAATATAACTGATATGCCAGTTGTTGAAGAAGGTTTTCCAGTAAGAAAATGGTCAATTGATATTAAAATGCTTGATTCAAATGGTAATGAAATTCCTGCAAATGTTTTTGATAAAGTTACTTATCATTTACATCCAACTTTTGTAAATCCAATTAAAACTGTTAAAAAACCTCCTTTTAAAATTATTGAACATGGTTGGGGTGAATTTGATTTATCAATTAATTTACATTTAATTGATAAAGCTGGTGAAAAAATTATTGATCATGATTTAAATTTTAAACAAAATAAATATATAAATGATCATATTTTAACTTTTCCAACAAATAAACCAAAATTAGCTAAAATTTTACAAGAAAGTGGTTCAGTACCAATTTTAGATAATAATAATACTAATACTAATAAATTAAATAATTCTTTAAATGATATTAATAATTCAATTAATAATATTAATAATAATACAAATAATACAAATAATACAAATAATAATAATATTAAAAATGATATTGAACCTCAGACTGAGATACTAAGGAATAATAATATAAATAATGGAAATGAAACTTTAAATGGAAATGGAATAACAACATCAAATGAATTTAATAATAATAATAATAATAATAATAATAATAATAATAGTAATTCAATTGGTGATAAAAGAAAAAATAATACAAATGATATAAAAAATAAAAAACAAAAATTATCAAATAATAATAATAATAATAATAATCATAATTATCAATCTTCATCTGCAGCAATGAAAGGTTCAATTAATTTAGAAAAATTAGCAAATGGTTTAACAAAATTATCTGAAGATGATTTATTAGGTGTTGTTCAAATGGTAACTGATAATAAAACTGGTGAAATGTCAATTAATAATAATGTCAATGAAGGTGAATTCACTATGGATTTATATACTTTTCCAGATGCTTTATTAAAAAGTTTATGGGATTATGTTTCAAAAAAAGCAAATTTATAATTATAATTTTTTATAATTTAATTTAATTTAATTTAATTAGTTAATTATTATATTTGTTTATTATATCTGTTTATTACTATTACTATTACTATTATTATCACTATTATTACTTTTACTTTTACTTTTACTATTATAGTTTTTTTTTTTTTTGTTTTCAAGAATTTATATAAATAATACTAAATTTATATACGTAATTAATTCTATTCAATATTATTGTAATCAAATATATCTTTAATTATTCTAATAATTTTTAACATATTATTTGTTTTGTTGTCCTTTTTAGTTTAGAAAACATACTCAAATTCATCATTTTTTTTATATTTTCTACATTTGGTTTAATTTCCTTGTTTTGGGATTAACATAACATACTTTTACAAAATATTATCAATAAACAATTTATTTTATTTTAATTGCAAATCATTATCATTTAACAAGGAATATCAATTCATTATTCAATTTACTTAAGAAATATCTACTGAGTTCTTAATAAACTTCCATAAAACCAGGATTTAATGACTGAATGCAGCTTCAACATTTTAAAAGCATTTTATTTTAAAGCATTTTCAAAGCACTTTCAAAACCATTGCAATTTTTTCAAAAGATCACAAATTTAGAAAAATTTCTCCGATTTCAACCAAGAAAATTTTAAATGATCACGTGGAAATAAAATAAAAACCACGGCTGTGGATGCTTCCAGATAATGTCATCTGAGGCAGAAAAAACATCACTTTACCTTAAACTCCAAGTTTGTGGATTTAATATGTTTATGCAACTTTTGCATACTTTTACGTACTACTAAATTGCACTACGTTATTTTGCATTGACCCACAAAACTGGCTTTTTCCTTTATTTTTTTTTTTTTTTTTATTACGTTCTCTTACATTTTTAATTTTTCTATTTTCTATCTGATAATTAAACTATAAAACAGTAAAACAGTAAATATAAAACCTAGAATATAAAAACAACAAAAAGGATATAAAAACTAAAACATTAAGCATTAAAATCTAAAACAGTAAGACATTTACTGATTTGAAATGAGAAAAAAAACTAAAAAAATTACAATTTACAATGTACAATTAAAAAAAAAAAAAAAAAAAAATAAAACAAAAATTTGATTGGAATGAATTAGATTAAAATAATTGTCACTCATATTCAGAAAAAAGATTTCTCAAATTCCAATTATCAACTCAAACATTAGCCTTATAAGTTGAGAAAACTCATTCATTGATTTATTATATTCTTTAACAATCATTCGAGGAATTTATCGAATTAAACTTGAAAGGGATTTTACTGATCATCTTTAACTTTTTCTTTATAGTCCATTAAAGTTAATTATTACTCTTAAATTAAAATTCTTTTGATTTAAGTCCATTTTAATTCAAAGATTAGTCTATCTGATAAATTAAAATTCTCAATTTCTATCTGAAAACTTATATGACAAGTAAGTAGTATGCAAATAATTATCATGGCTCATTATTAAATAGAAATTGTGTTAAATTGAGATTATCTTATATCTTAAATTTTCTTTTGTTTCCCTTTTTGGAAAACCTAAATTCTCATCTATACACAATTATATTCATTGATATTAAAATTTTCATCAGTTTCAAAAATTGAAATTTTAATCAAAACTTTTTCATTATTTTTAATTTTATTAACATATAATCCAATATTTTCAAAATGATTATTTGCATCAATTACTAATTTCATTATATTTTCAAAATGTAAACTTGCAAGTTTGTTATTTAATCCAATCATTTTACTTAATAAACTTAAACAATTTTTAACTCCATTAATATTATGATTCATAGTTTTAAAATCTTCTTTTAAACTTTCTTTATTGAAATTCAATGTTAAAATTTCCATAATAAATACAATTGATGATGATAAAATATCTTCAAGAAAATGTGTACCAAATTGACATAAAAACTCTTTATTTAATATTTTTTTGATTAATTTAATACTTTCATGAGCAGATTTTGAGCATAATTTGATTAATAATTTTGTAAAATCATCTAATGGTTTAATTGCTTCATATAATAAATTCTTCTCTCCATATTTATATTGATTTTCTGATAATTTTAGTCTGTTTTCTGTTAAATGCAACAATACTGGCATTGTGACTAAATGAATGTATCTACAATAATTTAAATTCATTGAAGAGATAAACTTATCAGATAAAGTTTGATTACCAAATTCATTATCATTTTCATTATCATAGTAATTATCCAGATTATCATCCTTATTATTATTATTATTACTATTTTTCTCAATATTATTCTTGATTTCGTTATTCTTATCATTTAAATTTTGATTTTCGATTTTAATTTTATCATTATCTTCAATTTTTTTTAAATCTTTTGATAAGTCTTCTTTCCAATGTAAAAATCTTTTGATAAATCTTGAAATTTTTTCTAAGAAACAATCTTGTGTATGTTTATGAATTTCATTATTATCATAATGTTCAATTGAATTATCACCATTAGTATATTTTTTAAGATAAATACAATTTAAAACATCTTCAGCCAATTTATTCAATTCAATAAATTTATAAAATAAATTCAAGTTTATTTCACTTTTTGAGTTAACTGGATAATTTGTTTTAATATTTCTAAAATTTAAAAAAACTGGTCTACCGGATTTTACAGCATTATTTCTATTCATACAATAACATGACCACCATAATTCTCTAATTCTATTAATTTCTTTATCATTATTATAATCATCAAAATCAGAAGTAAAATTACAAATCACAGAAGATTCTTCATGAAGTTGTAAAGATATTGAAATATTCATTGCAAGATTTGAATATAATAATGAAATTTCTTTTTCTCCAGCCATTTTAAAATAAAATGAAATTAAAAGATAAACTTCAATAATTTCAATAGTACCAAAAAATGTATTATATAAAACAGGTAAATTTGATATACATTCTTGAATATAAATTAAGCCAGGTAAATTTTTTTTATTAACTTCATTAATTGGAGAAATATAATTTAAGTTTTCATTATCATTATTATTTGATTGATTATTTGATTGATTATTTAAGAAAAATTTATTATCAAATAATTTTCCTAAAGCAATTAAAACACAAAATTTATTATACCAAAATTTATTATCAATTAAATTTTTTAAGTATAAAAAGTCATTATTTGAAAAGATTGATTGATCTTTTTGAAAATTTGGTTTTAAGAATTGATTTGAATTTTGATTTGAATAAATATAAAAAAAGGGTAATAAATTTTTAAAAAAAATATTAATTTGTTTTTTATATTGAATTTTATCAATTGGAAAATAACTTGAATCTATTACTATTGACATTGTTAAAAAATTATCTAAATAATTTAATAAAATTTTTGAAGATAAATTTTGAAATAAAGATTTATCAATTGTTATTAAAGGAGAAGAATATAGTGAAGAAGAATATGTCGAAGAAGTATATGAAGAAAATGGAATTGAATTAGTTTGTTTAATTGAATCAGGATTTGAATTTGGAGAAGAACAAGAAGATGATGAAGAAGAAGATAAAGATAAAGAAGAAAGATAAGTTGGAGAAGTTGAATTAGTATTATTAGTTGTTAAAGTATTATTAGTATTCGAAGAAGATGAAGAAGAAGGAGAAGTTGTAGAATTTGAGGAATGTAAAGGAGCTAATAAAAAAGATGAAGCTGAAGATAAATTATGAGAATGAAAATGATTATGATTATGAGGATGACCATGAGTTGGATTATAAATATGAGTTGGAGAATGAGAATGAGAATGTGAATGATCATCTAAATCTAAATTTGAAATAAGTTTATTTTTTATACTATCTAAATCATTTTTAATATTTTTTTCTGAATCGTTATTATTATTTTTTATGGATTGATCATTATCTAAAGTGAATAATTTTTTCTTCTTTTTTTTGATATTTTTATTTATATTTTTCTTTTGATTATTTTCTATTATTTTTTGATTTGAATTAGTATTTGAATTTGAATTTGAATTTAAATTTGAGTTTGAGTTTGAGTTTGATTGAGATTGTAATAATAATTGAAATTGTAAGAAATTTAATTTTTTTTTTAAATTTGAAAGATATTTTTCATTAACAGTAATTTTTTTTAAATTTGAGATAAAAACGCAAGAATTATTTGATAATTTACAAGATCTACAAGGATAATCACCAGAACATTTTGTTTTTCTTTTCTTACATCTTTCACAAGCTTTTTTAACTCTTGATGGATTATAATTTGATATAGGTATTTGCTGATTAGATTGAATTTGTTGAATTTGGTTTTGGTTTTGATTTTGATTTTGAATTTGAATTTGATTTTGATTTGGCTGAAGTTGTTGAGATTGAGATTGTATTTGAGATTGAAATTGTAAAGGGTTATTATTTGTTAATAAATTTGAGTTTGTATTTGTTTGATGAACTTTGAATAAAGTTAAAGGCGGCAACGAGCTTTTATTATTATTTATATTGTTGTTTATATTATGTATATTATCTTTTTGTAATTCATTAGTAGTTATATTATCAATATCATTATCGTTATCATTATCATTATCAGTATCATTGATATAATCTAATTGATCATTTTCAAATTCATCTTCAGTTACAGTTTCATCACCGGTATCATTGGCGTTTGAAGAATAATGATTATCAGAATGATCAGAATTATTATCAAAATTATTATATATGTTATTCATATGATTATTTATGATATTATTATTAGCTAAAGGAATAGAATTTTTAGATTCTAAGAAATTTATTGATAAATTTTCCATGATTAATTTAAAATCTGATTAAAAAATCTGATTTAAAATCTGATTTGAAATCTTATTTAAGAAATAAGAATGAATATGAATATGATTTAATAGATAATTTTGATAATAAGTTTGAATTTGATAAATAAATATTTAAATGTATATATATCTATATCTCAATTACAATTAGAAATATAAATGCAATTATAATTACAATTACAATTATAATTGTGATTATAATTATTATTATGCAATTATGGTTATAAAAGAAAAAATAATTAATATTATTTTGGTTTTATTGGGGAAAAGCAACTAGAAAAGCAAATGGAAAAGCAGCTGTAAAAGAATAAGTTTGTGACAGGTATTAAATGGAAATTAGAGTGTAAACTCTACTAAGGCTGGAAAGCTGAAGAATCTCGAAAAAGCTAAATAAGTCATGCATTTGGAGCGGGAGTCTGGCGTCGGAGCAGATGTGCCGACGAGCAGAATTTCCGAGTAAGGAAAAAAAGAAGAAAAGGGAAGCAAGGAGATGAGCTGCACGTGAAATAATCAGGTGACCTTAACGTAGGGTAGCCGTGCAACGGTGCCGCACGCGTGACTCAAAGATGTGACTTGCCACCCGTGACTCACCGCGCAGATGGGTGTCAATGTAAACCAGGGTTGTGGGTTTCTTGGTAAAAGGCCACACAAGCTGTGATTGGCTGATCTAGAGTTGGAGCAGCCACAGCCGGGATTTTTGAGAGTACAGCAGTTAGCAGGTGCAATGCTCATAGTACAGCTAAAATGGTCCTGGACCCGTGACTTTTTCACTTCCGTTTTTGGGCTACTCCGAAGAGCTGAAACCTAAAAGCGATTAGAGTTTGCCCCACTGCACGGCTGACTTTGTCATTTTAATACTTAAAAAGAAAATATTACCAGTAACTTTATTCATTTTATATGGTTTTTGTATTATCGTATATGTATCTGGGATTAGAGAAGCCAGAGAATACTCTTTTATTTTAACTCGTAAAAGGAGGAAAGGATATATATGACTTATAAAAATTTATTACCGAATATTTGAATCATATTCATCTAAATCAGATACTTTTTTAAAGAATTATCAAAGAATTCAAAATCAATTCATAAATTGATTAATAAAATTTGAATGGAGGAAGTTTATTGGATAAACAATTTTTTTTTATATTGAATTTCTATTTAATTTCCGGTTCTTGATATTCTTGAAAGGATTTTATTATAATTGATTAAAAAAAATTGATTGATGACTTGATTTTATTAAAGAATTATTTGAATATAAATAGAATGGAAATATTTAATGATTCTTGACTAATTTATTGATCTTCTTTTTTCATTTTTTATAGTAATTAGTTAGTTAAATAATCAACTTCTCTCTTATCATTAACATGTTTTCAAAAATTATCTTAAATAATCCAATTGAATATTCAATCAAGTCATCAATTAAATATTCAATTAAGTTTAATAACTTTTCAGTTAAACGATTCAGTTGTAATATAAATCAAACTTCTTTACTTTCAAAAGAAATTAAAAAATTTGATGATTCAAAAGAAAATTCACATATATTTTTGAACTCCAAAGATGAAATTTTGACAAACCCAATGTTTGCACATCCTTTATATAAATTTGAAGAAATGGAAAAAATTAAATTTAACTATAGAAAACCAAAAAATTTTAAGGATAAATTAGCTAAAAATTTAGTTTCTTTGATGAAAACTTCTTTTGATTTTTTCACATTTTATCAAGATTCTAAAGTTAATTCAGCCATAGATTCAAAATCATATAAAATGACTCCAGAAAAATGGTTAAATAGATTTATTTTTTTAGAAAGTATTGCTGGAATTCCAGGAATGGTAGCTGCTTTTTTAAGACATTTACATTCTTTAAGATTATTGAAAAGAGATAAAGCTTGGATTCAAACTTTATTAGATGAAGCTTATAATGAAAGAATGCATTTATTAACATTTATTAAATTAAAAAATTCTTCAATTTTTGTTAAATTTTTTTTATTTTTATCTCAAGGAATTTTTGTTAATTTATTTTTTATTTCTTATTTATTAAATCCAATAATTTGTCATAGATTTGTTGGTTATTTAGAAGATGAAGCAGTTTTAACATATTCAAAATGTATAAAAGATATTGATAATGGATTATTAAATGATTTTAAAAATTATAAAATTCCAGAAATTGCAAAAAATTATTGGAATTTAAATAATAATTCAACAATCAGAGATTTATTATTATATATTAGAGCTGATGAAGCAAAACATAGAGAAGTTAATCATACTTTTGCAAATTTAAAAACTAATGGAGAAGATAGAAATCCATTTGCTTTAGAAATTAATTCAAATTCAAAACCTCAACCATGCCTTGATTTAAAAAATCATAAACCTCAAGGCTGGGAAAGAAATGAAATTATTTCTCCAAACTAACTTTGTTCACCAATAAATAAATTTTATACAATCTAACTATATTCTCCATATTCTTTATTATCCATATTCTCTAGAAATAACTTCTATTTTTATCAGCTCATAAATCACACAATTACAATTACAATTACAATTACTTTTATAATCATTCAATCATTCAATAATTCAAATAAACATTCCATATTCTTTTACTATAAAATTCATAATCTCCGGTAAGACATTCCGGACTAGATGTCCGACCTGTAAATTACCCGATTAATTTTCATTCCGAGGCCCTTGCTCTGTGGCTTCAACGGCCACCTGTGATTGGCTGGGCCGAGAACTGCTCTCGGAATGCCCAAAGGGAAATAAAACAACGCGTAATGCTACCAGTTATCAAATGGAAATAAAACAATGAAAACAATGTGTAAATTGAATTCACTGTAATTTTATAGAACAAATAACCACATAACAAAATAATATAATATAATAAAAAATATAGATTATAAGACAAAATAAGATAACACAAGATAAGTGAATAGAATAGAATAATGGACTTTATTAATTATAAAAGAACAAAGAATTCCATTGATTTAATTTAATCTAAAGTAGTCGTATATTCAATAAAATGCTTATTAGCTTTCCCTTATAGATTCCATAAAATTATTACTACTATTTCATTTATCTATTATTATCTAAAAAGACAAAAAGAAGGAATCAATAATTATCATTTTATAATTTCTTTTATATTCAATATATATTAATTCAAATCATGAATCTAGAATCAAAATCTTTAAATTCAAAAAATGATAAAAGTAACAAAAAGGATTCTATTTTCAATTCTTTGAATTTCAATGATGAAATTGATCAATTTTTAATAGATTATATTCCAAATTCAAGTAAGGATTATTATGGTCAACAAGATGATTGTTTTAATCAAAATGATAATACTGATGATGTTGATGATGATTTTTTTGATGAAGAATTCGAACAAATTAATTTAGAAAATTATTCTGATATATATTTTGATAATTATAATAATGAAAATATAAATGAAAATAATAGTATTAAGGATGGTGATATATTCTATGATGCTGTTGAAAATATAATAAAATTCAATAATGAATTTCATTTTGATGAGATCTCGTTCAATAAAAATAATACAAAAAATATAAACAATATAAATGATTCAAGCAATTTATTTAAGTTATTAAATTTACCTGAAATTAAAATTATCAATATTTCAAAAACCTATAAAAAAGATTATTACTTTAATTTTAATAAAGGTCAAAAATTAAAAAATGAATTTCAAAATAAAAGAAATATTTTAATCAATAATGATAGAACTTTATTAAATTCCAAAAAAACTTTACAAAATTTAAATTCAAATCTAAATTTTTTAAAATCTTCAAAATTAACTAAAACTTAATGAAATATATTTAGCTATACAAAAATATACTCAGCGGTTAAGATTTCAAAAAAACTAATGCAAAGTTCTTTTAATGGGAAAATAGTCGAGAGTGATTACATTAATCATAAGATTCTACTCTATATGTTATATTGTAAGATTGTGATGGTGATTGATGAAGTGGATTGATGATGTGGATATGAGAAATCATTGAAACTCAAGTTTAAAAATTGCTTAAAAGTATTGCTTTCTTTTTAATTATATATCTATTATAATGAATACCTTTATCATTTTTTAATTTAATCTTTTTATAATTGAGATCAATGAAATCAATGAAAATAAACAAAATCAATAAAAGTTATTCTATAAAAACCGTCGTATAAACTTATAACTTCTTTTAATATGAAAATAGTGAAGAGTTTGAAACTGAGATTATATCACTATTAATAAATATTATAAAATTTAACTCGTAGACAAATTACAATAGTTTATTTTTGAGACAAAATTTAATTAACAATTTATTTATCTCATTTTCAAAAATATCCCTCATATCCTTAGTTTAGGATTGAATATAAATTTTAGTTTGTTGAGTAAATAAATAAAACTTCTATTTTGTAATAATTATCCATCACCCACTTGGATATGATTTGTTTGGACACAATTAATTGGGGTTAAATTGTCTATAATAACGCTTTGAAAGTTATAAACAAATTAAGATATAATTATTTTAAATACAGAGAATTATAATCATCATGATCATCATCATAATCATCATCATAATCATCACCTTTGTTTTATAGTATTTGGAATTCCCCTTTTAAATTTGTTTTACATATCAGTTTTTAAACTTTTAATTAAAACTTCCAGTTTAACCCAAACTAATTATAAAGATGTAAAAATAGTAAGCAAAAAAAAAAAAACAATCGATCTATCAGTTAAACAAAGGAAATTAAAATGTTATAGAAAAATTGTTCAATGGTTATATAAACTAAATATAGTATCCTTATTAATTTTCATTACACTCTATTAAACAATATAAATAAATTATAATCAATTTTTAGAAAAAAAACAGCAATATCAATATCAAAAACTCTGAAAACTTCAATAACTTATTACAGTAAATATTTTCCATAAAAATAATGTTCATTGATAATAATAATAAAAGTGTGAATAATAATTCCTTTTATGATAATTTACCAGAGATATCCAATGGAAAAAATTTACAATTTGAATATATTGTTAAAAAATTAATAAATATCAAAGAAAATAAATTCAACATTCAAAACTCAAATTCAAACTCAAATTCAAACTCAAGCAATAATAATAATAATAATAATAATAATAATAATAATACTTCTTATTCAATAAATCTGACAAATACTCAAAAAATTCAATACTCTCTGCCAAATAGACTGATACAACTGATTAAATCGCCTAACAATAATAATAATTTTGATAAGAATAAATAATCTCAAATTTGAATTGATTATTCATTTTTTTTTCCTAAAAGTAGTTAAAATTAACAGTCATCAATCAGATTTAAAAGAGAAACAGAAACCAGTTTGTGATTTCCAATATCAAATATTAGTCTGAGAAGAATACTATGAACACGAAAAGCATTCCATGGCTTAAATACAGGACCTTTATTTTATAGTAAAATATATTTTGATAACTTTGCTAATTCAATAATTTATTTATCTTATACTTTAATATATTAAGTCTTTGATATATTAATATTTTGCTTTGCTTTTTATGAAACCCAGACACGTGACCAATACTTTCTCCAGACTTTCCGTTCTCCAATATCAAATTTCAATGGCAAAGAAACAATTAAGTCAATTCATTACCAACCTGTAATCAGAATGAATTCTAAATGAAATAAATAAATAAACAGATAACATTTAGAAGATTAGATATTATAAAATGGCTGTTGATATTCCCTTGTATGTTTCATTATCAAACTCTCACTTAATTGAGTCCATTAGAAGTGTATTGATAAACTAACAAAATTTCATTTAGTAATGTTATTGAAAAATTAGTTTTTTTCACAGCTGCTATGATATTATTTCCTATAACATCTTTTTTTGTATTAAGATTTTATTTTCCAGGAAATGATTTAATATCCGGTGGTACTGCTGCTTTAGTTGCAAATGTTGTTTTAATTTCATATATTGTTGTTGCTTTTATGGAAGAAGTTCCATTAAATGAAAAACCAAATAATGAAGCAAGTAAAAAAATTGATTAATATTTTTATCATTTTTTTGTTATATAAGATAAGTATTTATAAGATATATATTTGTCATATATCTAATATATTATACTGAGCAGCAAAATAATCAAAAATATATTAAACCATTATTATTCTAAACATCAAATAATAACGATTTTAGAAATGTAAGAAAATTTATTTTAATTACATTCCAAAATCAGATCATTTCATAGTTTTAGGATCTTTAGTCGTGTTACATTTAATGAGTAAAGAAAATGAATTGAATAGAACAATATTTTTTTTTGATTTTAAAGTTCATTAATTTTCCATTTTTCTATAAAAAATTATTTTCTATAATCTCAATTAACTATTTGACATTTCTCTGGTATCACCAAAACTACTATTAACTTACTAGTTATTTATAATTTTTCAATAAGTTCTTATAATCATTTATAAATATTATCTTCATTTCATAACACTCTTTATTAATCACTAACTGTAACAGTTAACGTTAAGGTTTTTGCAGTATCAGGTGACATTCCGTCACGTATTTTCTGCTCGACCGAGGCAATTTAAACTTAAAGGAATTTACATACAACAAAAATCTCATCTGTTCTATCATTTCTACAAATATTCGTTGAAAATATTCTCAAATTCAAATTCAATACAATATCTAAAATTATTAAGTATGATCTAGATAAAGAAAGAATCAGAAAAATTATTGAAATTGAAATTGAAATTTCAAAATCAATTGATAATAGTAATTATAATCTGGCTATTATGTCTGGGTGTTAGGTTTATAAAATCAAATTCAAAATCTTATCCATACTAGTCAAGTCTTTATACCAATTGAACAACAACAACATCAACTGCATATTTAAATTCAAATATAACTTCAATGTGCTAGATTTGGTGGTTTGGAAAATTTGCCAGCAATTTTAATTTTTAATTTAATTAATATTTCAAATAAAATATCTCAATTTAAAAAATCATCATTCAAACTTAATTGATATTCAAAATAATAAGTTAGAAGAATAAGTACGATCGGGATAGGCAAATTGTAATTTATTTTGATAATAACGAATCTAAAATTCAAAATAATACGACTGATTTTTTTGTTAATAATGAAAAAAATGAGTGCTTACATATTTCTTAAAGGTGATGTTCATGATAATAATGATAATAATGATAATTCTTTGATATTTATATTTTTATAGTAACAATAACGAAATACTTTCTTAAATAAAGAAATTAAAAAAATATGAAAGTATATAAATACTGTATATAAGAAAAAAAGGAAGATTCTTTTGCCAAAAAAATTAAATCAGAGTAAAGCAAGTGCTCCAAAAACTAATAAAGATGCAAATCCTGTAGCGGCTAATTTTTCAGATCCGGCTTTAGATTCACTTTCAGATGAGGAAGCAGCTGAGGAAGCAGCTGAGGAAGAAGTTGAAGATGAAGAAACAGAGTCTTTTGTTGCAGAAGAAGTTGACTTGTCTGAAGAAACATTAGATGAAGAATCGTCAGATGAAGAGGCATCAGATGAACTTGCTTTCTTTACAGAGGAGGTTTCTGTTGAAGAACTTTCTTTGGAAGTGGAATCAATGCTTGTTGATAAAGTGCTACTTTTTGTAATTGATTTAGCTGATAAATCAGAAGTAGCTGTATATGAATAGGAATCAGTGGCATAATCTTCAGAATATGAAACACAAGCAGCATTTTCAAAATCAGTTGCACTATCATATGTACCTGGACTTGTACATTGTAAACAAGCATAAAAAGGATCCCAAAATGTATCATCTAAATCACAAATACAAGTAATATATGAATCGACATCATATGGTTGATTATCACCTAAATTTGTACTAACACCACAATAATACTTTAATTGCTTACCAGAATTTGCACAAACAGTTAAACAATCATCTTTTTTGGAAAGTAAAACATTGTCATTTTCATCAATATTTAAACTCATTTTCTTTATTAATGAAGGTAAATCTAAACCATTGATTGAAGAAATAAATAATATGGATGTTGACAATGAGAAAGTTATTAGCTGATTGAATTTCATTTTCAGTTGATTTGAAATAAATTATTAGTTAAATTATTTTTGAATATTGAATATGATAATAATTTTTAAATTAATGAATTTATTTTTATATATTAAAATTTTTAGAAATATTTTAAAGAATTTTAGGAAGATATTTTTTGTAATTTATATTAATTTTCTAGAAATATCGGTACAATTAACTTGCATGTTAGAAATAAGAATTAATGTTATACTATAGTTTATGAGATAGGAGAATGAACACAATTTGAATAAATCTAAACATTTTAACTATAATTTAGTAATTATTGCTTTATAACTTATAAGGTCTCAGTTCTATGTAAGCTTTACAATAATAATGACATATTTAGGCTTCAAATAGTAGATGATTTAACCATTTTTGTCAAATCAACCAAAAAAATTGTACTTGAGAAATAAAGATAAATGATTCAAAAATTAAAATTTCGAGGCTATCAATATTGAGTTTCTTTCTCTTCCCTGAAAAAGAGAAATTTACGAATGAGTCTATATGGAAACCTCATAATGAAGAAATACCATTGGCTGCAGTAATGAAAAAAATAAATTGAAAAAAAGAATTGAAAATAAATTTGAAAGAGATTGAAAGTGAAATTCAGGATTGCATAGAGCTTGCAAATTTCAGAAGGTGTAATAAATGTTTCATGGCTAATTTTATTACGGTTCTGTCGTAAATTTCAGTGGCTTAGTAGGCTCACATCTAGATGCAGGAATTAGGCATTACTCCACGGATAATCCAAAATGCATACTGAGGACGGCTGAACGCTGAACCACTACAACGGGTCAAAGCCTAATTATCGCTTAATATGCTTACTTCCCCCACAAAACTTCGCGGAAAGAATGATTATGTAATTCAATTATGTAATCTGAAAAGTTTTTCTGTTTCTCTAATAAACCTTAGATACAAAGACAGAAAAGATGAAAAGAAAAGGAATACAAAATTTGGTTAATGACTTAGCTAAAAATTTTCAAAGGATAAAATAACCTCAAATACTTTTCATTTATAAAAGAATCAAGACAAAGACTGTGTGAAACAACAATATTGCTCTGTCCAGAAGGGTAAAAATGTTTTGTCATCACTCAAGTTAACACTGGTCATATGTTTTGTTTTTTCTGATCAGAAACATTCCGCACAATGCTTAAAATCTCAAAGCTATTTTCTGCAAGATTGTCTCGTTTAGGTTGGTTTTTTAGGTTTTTTTTGCATATTAAATGTCTAAATTTAAGTCTAAATCGTAAATCTTAGTTACGCCTTGTAGCAATAAATGGAAAACCAAACAATTTCAAAAAAGCTGAAAGTGGAATAAATGGAAAACCAAAAGTAGACACAAATTGCTTTTTTGAAGAACCCGTGCCCTAAAGTCTCGACGAATGAATTAGTTTGATTGTATAAAAAAAGAAGATAATTTTGAGTATAAAAGAGCATTGAATATATTAAAAAAAATTATTTGGCTAAACAATCAAACTAAAAAAATTGCTGTGAGGAGCAATATAAGAGAAATTAAATAAGAGTTGCCTTTGGTTGATTTTGCTATTCCTTCATAGCTACTTGTGTTAGATACTGTTGAGTTTATTCCAACCGAAATACTTAAGTTTGGACCATTAGTTTCTGAGGAAATTGTAAAGCTAGATGATTTATGACTACTTGAAAGATTTTGATAATTCATAGATGATATAGTCAAAGAAGCACTAGCATTTAAAGTTGTACCAACAATATACGAATGAGAGATATAATCAGATGTATATTTAATGGAATTTAACACTTTTGTTGATATTCTGGATGACACTATTCCACTGGAACTTGAACTAGTGTTTTTACTTTCAACAGTTTTTGATTGTGTTGAATCATCACTGGATCTTTTTATAGTTACATCGGATTTTGGAGTAGTAATTGTAACTCTGGAACAATCTGACTTGCTTCCATCACAAGTCTTATAAATAATGGTTGTTAATTCTATTGGGGTTGATGTTGCTGATTCTTTCGAATTTTTATTATAACTGCTCTTAAGTAATGAAAGTGATTGACTAATAGTTTTTTTACTAGTTACATCCTTAACAAAAGTACACATTCTATCAGAATAATTTGGGCAATTACTTGTAATTGTTACTTCAGTTGAATATGTTTCAGTGGTTAAAATACAGGTTGTTGAAGTTTTTTCAACTGTTTTTGTATCAGTTTTACTAATTATTATTGTATCTCCATAAGCAATTTTAAATAAAATAAGGAATGTAAAAAAAAGATATGTTCTTATAACCTGCATCTTAAAAAAAAAATGTTAATTTGAATCAGTTATGTTGTATTGATGAGCCTAGTTGAATCTATTTGATTTTAAATAATTTCTTTTATTTTCATGTTGTAAACTAATCTTGATCACTGAGAAATTTCTACTTTATTTATATTAATATTCATTTACCTGCTGATTAAAAATTTGTTTCACTTTTTTATAAATATTTTATCAAACTACAGTTTTTATTTATAAATTATGAATGATCTAAGTTTAATCCATTTAAATTTGGTAGTTTTGAAACGAATTCAATTTTTTTAATAAAAAATTATTATTGCTGTTTATTTAAGAAAAAGGATATAAATCATTTCCTTATAGATATTAATGAAAATAAATGTTACAGATTATTTCCTAATTGGGAATTAAAAGAAAAAAACTGTCCTAAAATAATGTCTCAAGTTTTTTTATTTTTCATCAAAAGATAAGTAACTCTTTGCAAACTCATTGATTTATTCATATACATTTATCATAAATTATATAATACTTTTAGATTTCTGTCAGGAAATCTAAAATACAAAAACCGGTATTAGTTGAATACATAGTATTTTTTTTCTGAATAGTTATTGAAATTTAAAATAACTATTCTCTAATTTTATTAATAAAGCTTAATTTTTGACCCTAAAAAGGCTCAGGTAAAGCTTAAAGTTTTTGAAATTTAGTAAATGCAAATATTTTATTAAAAGATTCAAAATTAGATGCTATATATTATATAAGAAAAATATTTTTTTAAAAGGAATTTAAAATATAAATAAAAGTAATACATTAAAAATAAAAAAAATAATAGAACAGGTAAGAGAGAAGTTGTTTTTAACTGCTTTGTTTGTTTCATCATTAGAGTTGGAATTAGTGCTTGAAGTTGAGGCTGATCCAGAAACAGAGTTAGATTCTAAACTAGATTCATCATCGTTCTCATTGTTTAGTGACAGTGAATCGGATGAGTCATTTGAATTAAAATCAGTTAATCCAGTCTCACTTTCTTTAGTGGTTATAGTTGTAAGTTTTCCAGATACTGAGGTTATAATTATTTTAGAAGAAGAAGCTTTTGTAGAAGATTTGATGTTTGTTTTAGTTATCGTGGTGAGCTTTCCTGATAAGGAGGTAGTTAAAATTTCTAAATTTGAACTGGTTATTTCACTGTTACTTTTATCAATAGTAATGGTTGTCTGAATTCCAGAAATTGAAGTTTTTATTGTCTCAACTTCTAAATTATCACTTTCTTTAATATTTGAAGTTGCTTGGGTATTATCTGAATTTGATTTATCATTATTTTCTTCAGAATTATTTGGAGAGCCTGATTCATTTGAAATGTTTTCATCTTCTTCTGAGCTGTTATCATTGGAAGAATCCGAGCTTGAATCAGAACTAGAATTAGAACTAGAATCGGACTTCGAATCAGAATTGGAATTAGAATTGGAATTAGAATTGGAATTAGAATTGGAATTAGAATTAGAATTAGAATTGGAATTGGAATTAGAATTAGAATTGGAATCAGAATCAGAACTATTATCTGAATTTGAGTCAGAACTTGAATCTGAATTTGAACTTCCTGTAGAACCAGAGCTTGATGAAGAATTTGAATCAGCTTCGGTATTTGAGTCACTATTGTTATTATCATTTGAGTCATTATTTGAATCATCATTTGAATTATTATTTGAATTATTATTTGAATTATTGTTTGAATTATCGTTTGAAGATATGATGGATTGAGAAGTACCCTGTTTTTGAGCAACATTTCCAGTATTAAAAGTACTTGAAGAAATTTGTTGATATATACTTAAATTTTCTTGATCTTGATCAGAAATTGATTTTGGAGTACCAGTTGGTAAAATATTAACAATAGTTGAAGTTTTTAAAATAATTGAACCTGAGGTAACTATGTTTTCCTCACCGACAGCAGTATCTGTTGCAATTGTATCTAATTTTGTTTCAGAAGAAGTAAATTTTATAATTGAAGTTGATTCAATTGTTAAAATTGAAGTTATAGTTTGTTGAGGAACATCGTCAATATAATTACAAAATCCATTTTTAAAAGATTCTATTGAATCTGAATCAATATTTGAATTATCATCATTTGTATCACAGTTATAACATTTATAAATATTGATCCAATAATCATCAGTTGATAATTCTTTACATAGACATTCTAATGAATCGTAAGTCGTTTCTTTTTTAGAACATACAGAAGATTTAGCAAGAGAATTAGCCTTTGAACAAAAATCCGAGTTTGAAGACTGGCAATTTAAAGATAATTCTAAATCATCTTCAATAGCACTTGAAGAAGAAGAGATAGGTAATGAAATTGTTGAAGAAGGAACTGAATTTAGATTAGATATAGAACTAGAAGAAAAAGAGGAAGTTGAAGAGGATGATGAAGAAGATGATGATGATGATGAGTATGAGGATGAGGATGATATTGATATTGATATTGATATTGATGAATCATCTATGGTGACTATCGGCAAATCCGAATCAGTTGTACTGATTTCTAATTGAAGTTCATTGGAAGAAGATTGAAATAATGCAACCCTCTTTTTTAGTAAATTATTTTTTTTAACAGGTTGAATATTTAAAGAAGTTACTTCATTTGATATAAAGTTCAATAAGAAAAAAATAATTAAAAGCATAGTGAAAAGGATAAAGTAAAAAAAATGTGATTTTATTTTTTATAAAACTTTAGTTGAATGATTATCGTAAACCAGAGTATTTTAAGAAAAAATGATAAGTATTTATAGTATTTTTTTTTTAACTTTGCTTTTTTTTTATTTACTTTTAATCGAATTAATTTACTAAAGCAAATAATTATTGAAACTTTAGAGATATTATGTTTCTAATTTCTTTAACATATTTGAGTGGCTACTTTAGAATAAAACTTTTAGAAAATCAGCTTAGTTGACTTAAATGAAATTCAAAACAAAAGAAGTTTGGAGAGGAGAAATAAAAAAACAATAATTAGATTCCATTTTTTGAATAAATACTAAAATTTTCATTTTAATGGGCCAATGAGTTTGATAAAAAAACCATAACTAAAAGGGTTGTTGACAACTTTGGAAAATACAAGGGTAAAAATAGGATCCAGGGACCTACATTTAGGGTCTGGCCAAGCCGAAACCCACAGCAGCTACAGATTACAACAGCTTGGACGCCTCTAAGCCCACAAGGTTACGAATCACTATGCTAATTGGTCAAATGTGTGAAGATTTAGAACATGCTGGGGTTCTGCTTACAAAAGTCAGATTTTTTTAATTCAATATAAAAAAAATAATATTTATTAATAAGTTGAGGTTGTTAAAAACAAATTGAATGATGATAATTCAAAAATTAATAAAATTAAAAAGAAAAAAAGAAAAAGATTAAAGTTTTTTATAGTAAATGTTTTTTTTTTTTTTTTTTTTTTTTTTTTTTTTTTTTTTTTTTTTTTTTTTTTTTTTTTTTTTTTTTTTTTTTTTTTTTTTTTTGAAATGATTACATGATTTGCACGTGCATGAATTAAGTTTTGAAACATTCTTTTGGTATTATTATTAATAAAAATATCACTTGAATCATCAATAAAAAAAGTTGTGTCCTTATGTTGAACATAAAATTCCAAAATAAGAGGAAGATAAAGTCCTAACTTATTTTCAAATTGTTTAATTTTTTCAATTAAAGAGGGGGAAGGTAAAATTATTAAGTTATTTGACATGTGATATAACTAATCAAAATTAATAATAATTTAAAAAATAAAAAAAATGAAATTAAAATAATTATAAGTGTTGCAATATTTCTTTATATGTCATGATGGTCTCCAAAATGTAAACAAAAGTCTAACGAATGGAGAAATAAATAAACAAACACGAAAGTATAAAAATATAAGAAATAACAAATTAATCGCGTAATAAAAATTGAAACAAAAAATTGAAACAAACAATAAAAATTGAAACACATAATAAAAATTGAAACAAAAAAATAATCACGGGATCATAACTTAGTATTATATGAACTGAGGTCAGAAATGATTGTGGAAGCAATTCGGTCAACCGAATACCTGTTTGTAAAAGGTTCCAAATTGGAGTCATTACTTGGTGTTTAAAATAATTTGAGTTGATCCATAGTCTAATGCCTAAGGAGAACAACTCCAGTAAGTTTTTTTAAAAATACTGTTGTGTCGAATATTTTATGGATTCTATATGGGCCTAACCATTTTGGATATTTCTTTTTTTGAGCTCTCTTATTCAATATCATATCTCTTACAATCACTAAGTCATTCGTTTGAAATGTTGAAGAGGTAACTTTAAATGATTCATCACACTTGAGTTTTAACTCTATTTTCCTTTTTAAAGAATTTAATTCAGAAACTTTTTCAATAATATCGTTTGTTTTTAAAACATCTATGCGAGCACTAATCGATTGATCCATAGTTAAATTGTTTAACTTTGAATAGAATAGATCTAAATATTATCAATATAGTTGGAAGCTTCATATCCAGAAGTAAGGAATCCTGGGCTATACCCCGTGCTTCGTCGAGTAGTCCATCTATCATAATCACATACAAGAATTAGGTTGTCTGACCATCTTTCTGCAGAAAGCGTCATTAAAGGTCTCACAACCGAAGAGTGACTAGCTTCACTTGAACCATTACTCTGTGGATGATAACTAGAAGTTATGATATGGTGGATACCATATGTTTCACACACATTATCAAAGTTTTTATTATTGTATTCAGACCCACCATCAGACATCAACTCAGCAGGAGTACCATAACGATGAATTATTTCTTCTCTGAAAAATTTTGATAGTGTCTTAGAATTCAATGTTTTTGAAGCAAGCGGTTCCACATAGAGTGTATGAGCATCTCTATATAGAGTGACGTAACGGAATCCATAATAATCTTCTGGAAGATAGACAGTATCCACAATAATTCGGTTAAAAATTCCTGCAGTAATATTAAAATTTAAAGGGATTCTATTAGGTGGAATTAAGGAGAATAATTGACATTCAGTACATGTTTTAAGAAGTTCTTGAATAATATACAGAAGTTTTGGAATAAAATATTTCTGATTAACTAAATGGTGGATTGAGGTAATACTGGAATGACCCTCATGGTAATAGTAAATAAGGAGACTAATTATAGTTGGATTTGTAACAACTAAACGTATTGTTCCTTTAAAGTGTTTGTATAATTTCATATCACTTACCACAAATTGAAGGCAAATTGAGATAAATTGTTTCTTTGACATAAACTTTAATGATTGGTTTGTAGTATTTTCATCTAGCCACACAGGTATCTGATAAGTAGTTAAAAATAAAATTATATCTTGATAGGGGATGTTCTTATACA
>BCKQ01000012.1:457311-582944 GCA_001600695.1 Ascoidea asiatica
TTTCTGTTGGGTAAACTTCAATACCAAGCATTTTTACAGCCTTGGTAGTTATGAAACTTATTTGTGCACCTGGATCTAGAGTGATGTACTCAGTGTTTAATTTTATGTTACATTGAAATTTAATAAGAGGAGCGGTAAACCAGGCATTCTGAAGTAAAGGTAAACAATCAGGGTCATAATGACATGTTTCAGTAATTAACCATTTTTCATCAGATTCTTCCACGAGAACTCTACCTATTTTCATATTATCTAAGGTAGGGGCTTGTTTAGCAGCAAGAAAAGGTCTTGATTTTGATTTAATTTTATTGATAATATTTTGTACCAAAGATCTATTATTTAATCCTAGAAGGTTTTTTATACTAATAGAAACAGGAGTGTCTAATATTAAGTCAATAAATTCTCCTTCTTCAGCAGGAGATAAGCTAACATCAGTGTAACGTTGACTACCAAAGGGATATCTCTTTTCTGTGGATTTATTATCTTCTACACTTAATGCATTGAGTAAGTTGCTAATTTTTGGCGAATGAGAAGCCCTTTTAAGTTGTTGAGGATCTCTTAAATCCGATTTAGCATGTCTTTTGGCAGCTTTGACAAAGAGATCAGTTAATTCTAAAGCATCATCAGGATTAAAATCTCTGAGTTCAACTTCAGCTTTCTTTATTTGAGGATCCAGTAATGATTTGAAGGTATCTGAATTATTATAAGGAATACTAGAAAACTGGAGCCATTTCCTAAATTTATCACCAATTCGACCGTTAATAAAAGTAATAATTCCGGAAGATACATAATGATTTATATCAGAGCACTCCCTCCAATGATGTCCATTTGTTCCACAGAAAAAACATGATAAGCCATTAGATTTCAAAGATGGTCTTTCTCTATTTTGATTTAAAATTTGGGAAACATCTATACTAAGACTTTTGAAATCGTTGATAAAATCTTCAGGTTGATCTTTATTGTTATCTTGAAAGTATTTTGGACCATCATCACTAGTTATAGAAGAAGCATAAGAAGTAGATTCTGAAGTTGATTCATTTGTTTGTGAGATATTGTTTGTTTTTGGAAATTTAGTTGAGTTAGAGTTATAATTTGAGGTAGAATCATACTGTGATTCTATTTGTGGAGATTTTTTATGAGATTTTTCATATGAGAAATGTGGATTAGATGGATCATGAGTTGCAAATGATGAATTTTCTTCAAGTTTCTGGCTAAATAGTTGCCAATTTTTATCAGGGTTACCAATTTTCCTGTTTGAAGAAAGTTCTTCATGTAGTTTAGGGAAATGTGGTATAGTTAAAGTGAATAGGAAGGGGTACTTTGATCTGAAAAAATCGTAGATTGATCTCCATGGAATTTTATTTCCCAAACTCTTTTGGTCATCAATCATATAGTCAATGATTGCAACTAAAGTACTAATTTCAAAATTGTATTCTTCGTTTGAGCTTGATTTTAGATCGGTATACTTTTTTTCTAAAGTAGCCTTAAATTCATTATCCCTTTTAATTGGCTTAGGCATTCTTTTTAGTCCAGCATCATAGAAATCCCAATTAATTTTATATGTTCTTTCATACAGTAAGAATAACACTGTAAAAAAGATGTGTAGCTTCTTTGAAACTTTTTCTTTTAAATGGTTGATAATTGAATATTCAGGAATTGAGCATAGCTGGCAATGATCTTTGAAACCTTTCAAATAACTATTGATCATTGCCCAGTCAGTAATGTCTCCGACTGTAAGTGGAATATAATTAGGGAATTGTCCTTGTTGAAAAAATATTTTTAATGCATTGAACTCACTTCCTGCTGATAGTCCAGCGTGAATAGGTAAGATTGGTGAAGTTGGTGAATCTGGAGGTGAGGACATGATGATAAATAGTCAAATATAGTTTTTTTTTTTTTTTTTGTAGTTTATCTCCAGGGATATAAGAGATAATAAATATTGGTTTTAAAGCTTAGCAATAGTTGTAGTTAAGCTTAAATAACAGTAGTAGCAAAAGGGTGATAGTAAGTAATATTGGATAATATAATAAGTGATGCTTAATATAAGAATCTAGCAATAATAGTAGATTATAATAGAAGTAGTTCTGAATATATTATAGTTAATGATAGTGAATAATAGATCAATAAAGATTTATAATAATTGAAATAAAGTAAGGATCTGATAATATTAATTAAAAATAGTATATGATGCTGAATAAATCTAGCAACTATAAACCAGTTTATAATAGTGAATAATAGATCAATTACTTATAATAATTGTTAAATAAGCTGATCGTATGAAAATAATAAATAATAATAGTATATGATAATAAATGATAGTAGAAACTAGATGCCAGTTTATAATATTTAATAATAGATCAATTACTTATAATAATTGCTAAATAAGCTAATGATATGATAATAATAAATAATAATAGTATATGACAATAAATGATACTAGCAACTATATGCCATTTAATAAAATTGATTAGCTAAAAAGATAAGTAATTAGATGAAATGGATACTGTGATGAATAAAATGTTTTGCAGTAAATTCTACCTAAATTATGACCAACACTGTGATATTTGATAATTAATTTTGTAACAGAAAACAATAAAACTTGAAAGGTTTCCTGCTGGGGACCACCACTTTAACTGCTTACAAAAGTCAGATTTTTTTAATTCAATGTAAAAACAATAATATTTATTAATAAGTTGAGGTTGTTAAAAACAAGTTGAATGATGATAATTCAAAAATGAATAAAATTAAAAAGAAAAAAAGAAAAAGATTAAAGTTTTTTATAGTAAATGTTTTTTTTTTTTTTTTTTGAAATGATTATATGATTTGCACGTGCATGAATTAAGTTTTGAAACATTCTTTTAGTTTTATTATTAATAAAAATATCACTTGAATCATCAATAAACAAAGATGTGTCCTTATGTTGAACATAAAATTCCAAAATCAGAGGGAGATAAAGTCCTAACTTATTTGCAAATTGTTTAATTGTTTCAATTAAGGAGGGGGATGGTAAAATTATTAAGTTATTAGACATGTGATATAACTAAGAAACATTAATAATAATTTAAAAAATAAATTAAAATGAAATAAAATAATTATAAGTGTTGCAATATCTCCTTATATATCATGCTGGTTTCCAAAATGTAAACAAAAGTTCACCTAATGAAGAAATAAATAAACAAACACAAAAACATAAA
Source organism: Ascoidea asiatica (assembly GCA_001600695.1). Taxonomy (NCBI): domain Eukaryota; kingdom Fungi; phylum Ascomycota; class Saccharomycetes; order Ascoideales; family Ascoideaceae; genus Ascoidea; species Ascoidea asiatica. The sequence continues at coordinate 460,503 of BCKQ01000012.1, forward strand.
AAAATAAATAAACAAATTAATCACGTAATAAATGTCAAAACACAAAATTGACACATATAATAAAAATTGAAACACATAATAAAAATTGAAACATATAACAAAAATTGAAACAAAAAAGTGAACCATATAATAAAAATTGAAACACATAATAAAAATTGAAACAAAAAAATAGTCACAGGATAATAACTTAGTATTATAAGAACTGAGGTCAGAAATAATTGTTGAAGCATTTCTGTCAACAGTTCTGCGATAGAAGACCCTGAATTGAAAGTATATGAAAAAACTATTGATTTTTACAATATTTTAGCTTTTGAAAGCGGTATTTTGACCAATTTGGATTTCTTTTTTCTGTTTCTGACTGACTATTCTTAAATTAGAGAAATTGAATTTTTATAAGTTGACAAATCAGAATTGCCAAAGGAAGTTTGTAAAGACCAGTTTTTCCTTCATGAAAGTGAAATTAGACAAAGATAGCCTTGATCCAATTGCATGTAAAATAAAATACAATCCTAATATTTTTGTATTTGGTAATCATTTTTTGAGACTAAACATATTAATGTATATGAAACCATATGATGATTTTCGGAAATTTGTATTGCCAATCCCACTACTAGAGTTAGCAAAATAATTCTTTATTGCTTTTGCTTATTAGAAGCAGATGAAATTAATAACTTTGAAATGGGGAGACTTAAACTTTTGGCCATGGTGTATTTTTCATCTATTTCACTTGAAGCATTTAGTTTTCATTTATCTCATAATCTGTTAAACTTCTTTACGTTTCCTAAATTCCATAGAAAGGCCTGTTTGCCGTGATCCTAATCTACAGTATTAAAATAGGTGAGTCAACCCTAATATTGTTTGTCCCATAACGTAAAACACATAGTTAAATTTAGTGCAGCGGAGATATCCACTCGCTTGAGAAAGGACAATAGGCTTGCGCAAAAGTTAAAAAAAAGATTCCACATAAAGCGGACTGTAGCTGCAGAATATTATGATTTCCTACGTGCACTACCAAACAGTATAAAACAGCTTTAAAGATTTACTAAGCGTGCGGATGCAGAACATCCGACAGCCGCCACTGCCTCTTCTCTTGTTGCCAGCACCACCCAAGCTAAGCTGTATACAGCCTCTTTACAGAATTCACCAATTTCTGGAATCATTTCAACTTTGTACAGTAGATTGGATATCTGTTTCATTATGGAAAGAAAACAAAGTCAATGAATGATATCAAAAAACATACCAAAAATCATAACAATAACTATCTTGATAATCATAATGGTAATGAGGACGATAAAGACCATGATAATGATATAATGATATAATGATACAACGATAGAGGTAATGAGAGTGGTAATGATAGAGATAATGAAAAGAAGAAATACTTTAGAACTAAGATGATTTGCTATTTGAATTAAAAAGACAAAACATTGGATTATAAATGATACTTTATACAGTATTTGTGATTATTTGATACCTGTTTTATTACAAAATAATGGATAATTCATAAAGTATATTTATGTTTTACTAATGTCTGGTATAAATAAGCTATTTAATCAGCTTATATTCCATTTTTTTTTTTGGTTTTCTTGACTTTTTATAATAAGGAACAGTACTTCTAAGTATTATAATCATTAGAACTAGTATAAATAATATGAGCAAAATAAATAATATTAATAATTTAAGAGAATTAAGGAATTTAAATAATTTAAATGATTTAAATAACTTAAATGATTTGATTGATAGAAATGACTTTAGTAATATTGAATTTCAACTAGTTGTTGTTCAACAGCCAAAAATTGCAAGAATGTGTGGTTTAGGCGTCAAAGATAAAAGATATATAACTCCACCACCAGTGATAAAATTAAATTTAATCAATAAAAGAAACAAAAAATTATATTCAATTAAAGATTTTAAAAATTTTCCAAATTTTATATTAATTTGTCAATTAATTGATCCTGATCAAAAACAAACTACAAATTTAAGTTATATAAATTCAATTCCTGAAAGAAAATCTTCATCAACTAAAAATAAACTCAATTCAAATAATCAATCTTTACTTTTATCAAATTTGAACCAAAGAAACTGTACCAATCATTATGACAATAATTATAATAATTCAAAGTACACTACCAATATTATAAAAAATAATAGCTCATATAATACTTTGATTTATGATATTGAGAAAAAGAAAAAATTCACACTTCAAACTCAAAATCAGTTTCAATTCCAATCTCAAGCTCAATTTAATAATCAAATTCAAAATCAGAATCTTTGTGATAATCAATTTAGAATGAATTTGAATATGAATAATAATGTTCAAGTTAATGATTTACCTGTAAGAAATTTAGAAGGTGAAATTGTTAAATCTGCTGTGAAATTGAATGATCTTAATAATAATGAATGCTTATGGTTTGCATTTCCCGAAATATCAATTAGAATTTGTGGAAATTTCAAATTAAATTTCTCTTTATTTCATATTAATAATATTTTCAATAATTTAAATAAATTAAATAATAATAATAATAATAATAATATAAACGATTTATATTCAACAGTTTTAGCTGATGTTTTAACAGATTCATTTAATGTTTATATGCCAAAAGATTTTCCAGGTGTTGGAATTTCAACGGATTTAAGTAAACACTTAGCTAATCAAGGTTTGAAAATTCCTATTAGAAATTTAGAACCAAAAAAAAAATCATCAATTGATAATTCCCATATACAATCTCAAAAAAATATAAAGAATTCAAATAATCAAAAGAATAAAAGTAATAAGAATAGCAAGAGTAACATTGAAAACTTTCAAAATATTCCCACCTATAATAATATCAATAATATTAATTCAATTCCCAAATATTCTTCATTAAATACATCCAATTCAACTTTTTATCTGTCTTCAATTTCAAATCCTCAATATTTTAACATAAATCCAAATAATACAATCAATTATGGCTCAAATTCTTTTCCACTGGGCTCTTTCAATTTTAAATGACAGTTTTTGAAATGTACCTCTTTTTTTTCATTCTTTTTAACTTTGAGTGAGTAGTCGACAACTTGAATCAATGCGTTCCAAATTTAATTTATGGGTTAATTCAATTATTCTTTTTCTTTAATTTTATATAATACTTGATATAGAGTGATATTTGAAACCATTTTTTGTTCATTGATTTTATATATTTTGCCTCGGTCTTGGTTTATATTTTACAGGGAATTAACCCTTTTTTTATTATGGCTTAAAATTTGTTTATTTTTATTTTGTTATGACTATTTAAGAGCATAGCTGTTTTCTTTCTAGAAAGACTAGTAAGACTCTGTTCTTGAAAGATGACAATCTATACTACAATTGGTAAAAGTTCAGTTAACTGAAAGTAATCTATAAGGTTAAATTATTGGTAATTAATTCTCGAGATAGGAGTTTGTACTTAAGAAATTTGTTAATGATTACATATAAGAATTTTTAGACTACCTTGAACCAACAGAGACAAAAATACCATATTCATTATTAATTCAGTGTTTATAAATGTTATATGCATAAATTTTCTATATTAAACATAAAGTGAATAATCTCTTCCATTCCACACAATTGAATACTAAAAGAAAAAAAGAAAAAAAGAAAAACTTAAAAGAAAAAAAATCCGAAAATTAAAGTTATTTAATTTCCATTAAGCAAATTCTAAGATTTATAGATTAATTTTTTTTAAAAATAAACATTTTCAATATTTTTTAACATATCTAATAATGTATAATAATGAAATATTATACCAAATAAAACACAAATATGCCAAAAATTATGTGATGAACAAATATAATCAACCCACCATAAAGATAAAAAAGATTTTGAATTTTTTAAAATTGTTGGTTTATTTTTAAAATATTTAATTACAATTAATTTTTTTTCAATAGTTTGATGAATAGGATGACCAATTGGAATTTTAGAATTTTTTGTATTTAATTTTAATTTATATTTTATTTTTTCAATTTCATTTAAAAAATTATCTTTATTTAAAATTTCTTTATCAAGTTTAATATCAGTTCTAAATCTTTCTGGGATAAAATAAGCATAAAATATAATACCAATTGAATATGAACTTAAACTTTTAAAAATTTCTTTATAAAATTGAAAACTAATTTTAAAATTTTTTAAATGAATTAATAAAAAAAAAGAAAAAAATCCTAAGAATGATAATAAAATAAAAAACAGTAATCTTAAAAATTTATTTTCGAACATTGGTAACCAATTTAAGAAAAATCCAATTAAACCTAAAATTGAAGTTGAAATTAAGAATAATTTTTGAAAAATTGGATAATAATTATAAGTTATATATTCTATTGATAAAATTGAACAAGTGATTAAAATAGTTATACCAGTATAATCAATACAAGCATATCTTGATCTTAATTTTAAATTTGTACAACCTGAGAAAGTATGCCAAGAAACAGAAGAAATTAAACAATTTAAAGAAGCAAATAAGAATAAATAAATTGGTATAAATAAATTTTTTTTATTTAAATTTAAAATTTCAAATTTTTTTTCATTTTCATTTAAAAATTTTGGAAATTGTAAAAACATGAAATAAAAAATTATAAAAACTCCAATTAAATGAGACCAAATATTAATTGATTCATTATGATTAAATTTTAAAATTGAAAAAATACAAGATTTATTTTTATTATAAAATCTATAACCATGAATTATATAATGATTTTCTCTCCAACCAAAAGGTAAATCATAAAAATGTAAATAATTTTTATTATAATTTGATTTAATTAAAGCATTTTTAAAATTAATTAAATTTATATAAGTAATATAATTTGAATTATTTATATAAATATCAGAATTAATAATTTTTAATTTTGAAGAATTAATTTTTAAATTTAAATTATTTAATAAATTATATATAAGTAGGTTACTATTATTATTATTATTATTATTTAAAGTATTTGTTGAGTTAACATTTGAAGTTTGAATAATTATGAAATTTTTAAATAAATTTAAATTATTATTGATTAAAGATTTTAAATTTTTTATATTAAATTTATTATTATTAAATTTATTATTATAATTATAAGAAGCTTTTGATTTAAAAAATTTTAAAACTTGAATTAAATTTATAACTAAATTTCTTAAATCCGAATCAGAATCAGAATCAGAATCTAAATTAGAATTTGAATTTAATTTATTAGAATTTGAATTTTTTAATAAATTATTATGAAATAAATAATTATCTAAGAAATCTAAATTTTCTTCAATTGTTAAAAAGAAATTATTATAAATTTTGATAATAATTTGATCTAAAGTATCATTTGAATCTATAACTTGATCATCATTATTATTTTCTGTTAAAGATGTAGAAGTTGAAGTAGAATCTGAGTTTGAATTTGAATTAGGGTTTAAATTTGAATTTAAATCAGAATCAGAATTAGATAAATCTGTTAAAATTTTAATTGAGGAATTAGTTTTTGATCTTTTTCTATTTTTTATAGAATTTTTATTATTAAATTGAGAAGATTGAGAATTATTTGAATGACATTGAGTTTGTGAAGAAGAAGAGATTATTGAAGTCATTTCAATAATACTAATAAAGAATAAAAATTGAAAATAATGAAAAGAAATGAGATAATTATAAGAAATAATTATATGAAAAAGATTGAGATTGAAATAAATAATGAAATAAAGAGATTATATGAAATATTTATATTAAATGAAATGAATTAAAATGAAATGAATTGAATTTTTAATAAAAAAATAATCGTTTAATAACGATATTGAATACCAGAGTTAATTATTAAAGAAATGAGTAATAATTTATTAATTTATTAATTAATTAATTTAAGGTTAATATAATTGATAATAATTTTTATTTTATAGAATATAAGAATATTAAATGAGAATTATTAAATGAGAATTAGTTAAATTGAACTAGAATTTGATAGATTTAAAAGCCAGAGAAAGAATTTATAGAAATTATTGTTGGATTAAAAAGAATGAAGCGAAGTTAAAGTAGATTTATTATATTGAACTGAAAGACAACTTTGAGCAGAGAATAAAAAAGAAAGAATAATTAAATATTTATATATATATATTTTATATCTTTGTATCTTTGTATATCAATATTATTATTTACATTTATGATTCTTCTGAAGTAATTATTAGAGAAATAAAGCTTTATTTTCAAAATGAAGAAGTTAAGTAAGTTAAGTCAGATAAATAAAAAGGTTCAGGCAAAATCAAATAACAATAAAATACAATAGAAAAAAGAGAAAAGAAAAAGAAGTTAGCGCTGAGGGAAACCAGCCTCAAGGAGAGGGAGTTAAGGCACACCTTCTTCCGCCGCTGCACACGCACGGGGCCCGCGCTGATTGGCTGCGGAAGGAAGGCGCCACGCACGTGAGCACCCGCGAAAGCCGGGTTGCACGTGTCTCGGATTTTGTAGATCATGTGCACTAGTTACACCAAATTCATGGATGTTTGGGGGGTCATGTGCCTCGTATACTCCAACTTTATGGGTCTTCTTAGTCATATGCATCAATGACACCATTTTTAGGGATATTCTTTAAACAGTCATGTGACTGAGCAGAGACCCATTTCATGGATCTCGTCTCTGGAGTTTTTTAGATTTATTATATTTCAATAATAAATAATAATTGGAAAGTAATAATTTATTAATTGAAGAAAGTAATATTTAATATTCATAGGAATAGTAATGAAAAGTTATTAACAAAAGTAAGAATAGTAAGAAAGGGCTAAGAAAAAGATTTATAATTTGAAATGAATTCAAATAGTGGTGATGAAGAAAATCCAATTTTAGAAAAACTTTCGAATAATGCAAAAAGGTTATATAATGAAATGAAAAAAAAAATGGAATTTTTTTATGATACAAAACAATTACAAAATTTAATAAAAATTAAAAAACAAACAGATTTAGTTAATATAATTCAAGAATTAATTGATTTTAAATTAATTAAACCTGGTAAACAAGATGGTATATTAAAATTTAAAATAATTTCATTAGAAATTTCAAAAAATTTTCAAAATTTAAATAAAGAAGAATCTTTAATTTATTCATATATTGAATCAAGTGGTAGAAGTGGAATTTGGACAAAAACTATAAAATTAAGAACAAATTTACATCAACATATTGTTAATAAAGTTTTAAAAAATTTAGAAAATCAAAGATTTATTAAAAATATTAAAAGTGTTAAAAATCCATCAAGAAAAATTTATATGTTATATAATTTACAACCAAGTATTGAAATTACTGGTGGTCCATGGTTTACAGATAATGAATTAGATACTGAATTTATAAAAACTTTATTAAATGTTATTTGGAGATTTATAACTTCAAAATCATTTCCAATGGCATTTAAATCAAAACCCAAAAGAAAACATTCCAAGTTAAAAATTGATAATAATAATAATAATAATAATAATGAATATAATTTTGATGCAATTAATTCAAATTTAAATGATTTACCAAATATTGATGAAATTTTATTATTTATTAGAAATTCAAATTTAACAGAAGTTAATTTAAATCCAAATGATATAAGAAGTTTATGTAATGTATTAATTTATGAAGATAAATTAGAAAAATTATTAGATTTAAGTGGTAATGAAGTTTATAAATCAACTTTACAATCAATTATTGAAATTAGATCTGAACAATTGAATTTAAATGTTGATGATGATGATGATGATGAAGATCAAGATGATGATCAAGATGCTAATCAAGTATCAAAAAATATGATAGATGATTATAATAATACATATGATAGTGATGATGATAGTGATTATAATGAATATAGTATATTTGATTATCATACTTTAATACCTCCAAATGTGAATGATGATCCAGATATTATTTATTTAGATGATTGGAATAATATATAATATATAATATATAATATATAATCTATAATTTATGATATATAATTAATACAGTAGGTATATTAATAAAGTATGTATATATATATATATATAGTAAATAAGTAAATAATTTTATAATTATTCTTTTGAAGTCATTGGTAAAACATTATTTCTTTGTTCATTTGCTTTTTGTTTTTGTTTTGCAACAGCATAAACTAAACCTGCAGAAAAACCTAAGAAAATAGAAGAAACAGATAAGAAATTAACTGAAGCATCAAAAAATATTAAACCAGATAAAGCAATTGGTAATTTATTTAAAGCACCAACCATTGAATAAGTTGTTGAAGAAGTTACTCTTACACACCATGCAGAACAATAAGAAATACCAACAGAAGCTAAACCAGAAAAAATCATTGAAATAATTATTGAATTTTTTTGATCTTCAGGAAAATTTAATAATAAATTTTCTTTTGACCAATCTTCAATTAAAATTGTTGAAATTATTAAAATTGGAATTGATAATAAATTATTATAAAACATAGTATCAAAATCTTTAAAATTTGTTAATTTAATTCTTTTTCTCATATAAAGTACAAAAGTTGCACTTGCAAAACAATTTGAAAACATCCAATAATAACCTAAATTTAAACCAAAAATTGATAAAGAATTTGAAATTGGATTACCATTAATATCTAATTCAATTGTATCAGAATTTGAAATACTACGTTTATCATCACCTAAAGCTGCAACAACAGATGATAAAACCATTAAAATAAATGAAGATAATGACATTGAAGTTACTTTACCACCAAACCAAAGTACTTCACCATAAGCAATTAAAATTATTGTTAAATTTTTAAAAATTGTATAAATTGGAATTGAAAGATATTGAATTGCTTTTGAAGAAGTATAAATCATTAAAACTAATAATAAAGAAATTGGAAACCAATTTTTTGCTTCTTGATAATTAAATTCTCTATAATTTATTAATTTAAAAGTTTTTAAAAAAAATATCATTAATATACAAACAATTGATTGTATTGCTAATAATAAGAAATTTAAATTATAATTTGGATTACCAGATAAAACATATTTATTTGTTAAAGTCATTAAAATTGAAGAAAAACAATAACATGCTATGGAAACAGGTCCTGAATTAACAACAGAAGATAATTTTTTCTCCATTTTTATAAATTATATATGAAATATTTTAGATTAATGGATGGAATGGATAAATGAAGTTGATAATATGAAAAAATAATGTAAGATAGAATATATTTATATTATATATATTATATTATATTATATATATATATATCTTTATATATATAAATTTATATATGTGTATATTTATATATGAATATTGATATGGATATTAATAAAGGATATTAATAAAGGATATTGGATATTGGATATATAAATATTAATATTAAATATAAGAAAATTCAGTACTTTGTAAAAGTATTTATATATATATTTAATCTTGATATTTTTCAATAGATAAAATAGTTAGTTAGTTATCTTTGAAGTATTTGGAGTATTTTTGATAAATTTCTTATTTTTGATTATTTTTGAATATTTTTGATTATTTTTGAATATTTTTGATATTTTTGATATTTTTAGCATTTTTAGTATGTTTTCAGTATTTTTGATGTGGATGAGGTGGTTACAACTGTTAAGTATGGAAAAAGGCAGAAAAGAAACCAGAAAGCTGGCAATTTCACTGCTATTTCAGCGCAGAAGTTAGTTTGTCCACCAGGGCCACCGCGGTGGTAGCGCGCGGAGCAGCAGCACCCGCATATCTGGTTTGCGGAACTGGGATTTAGGTGTTGATTGTAGTTCGAACGAAATATCTAATTATTACTAAGAAGATATCTAATTCAAATTATAAACAATTGTTAATTAAAATATAAAATATATAAAAATTATATAAAAAATATGGGAGGTAAGTGCCCAATTTATATTAGTGGAAAATAGGAGCGGGCACCCACGCTCTCTACCCAGACAGCTGGAAGTGGAAGATAAGCGCGGAAGAGGGAATGCTGCCAGCCACACACTGGTTTGGAACACAGGTAAGCCCTGTTTCAATGGGAACCACCAACGCGCCGAGCAGTGTTAGCCGCAGAGATAATGCATGTGCCTTTCTCTGTCTCTACAACTGGAGGGTTACCCGCGTGCACCTTTTTTCCCTGGCATTCTCCTTCTTTTTTGCTTTTCTCTTTTCTCTTTTCTCTTTTCTTCTTTTGCTTTTGCTTTTGCTGTTGCTTTTGCTTTTTTTTCATTTCGCGTTTCGTGTCTCACTCGCCACTATCACACTTGCCACAACGAGGAGGTAAATTTTTAAAAAGGAAATGTTTAATTTTGATTTCCGGTTTAAACTCGGTCATTCCGGCGATGTTCCGGGGGTGTTTGAAATAAAATAAAATAAAATAAAATAAAATAAAATAAAATAAAATAAAATAAAATAAAATAAAATAATAAATAAATAAAAAATATCAATTTCAATGTCAATATCAATATCAAATCAATTAGATAAGAAAGATCTATAGGAAAGATCTATTAATATAAAATATAATATCATTCAAAGAAAAGTAATAAGCTAAAAGATTCTTATTATTCCTTTTTAGTTACTTTATTCATTAAATTCCCCAATATTCCGATATTCTATACTATTTCATCATTTTATTCAATTTCAAAAAAAATCAATCAATCATTTAAAAATGAGTGAAATTTCAAATAATATTGAAATAAATAAAAATATTCATAATGACAATAATGATAATGATGATAATATAGAAAATGAAAGAAATTCTTTAATTAAATCTCAAGAAGTTGAAAAAAATCAATTATTAATTCAAATTAAAGATTTAAAAAAATCTATAACTAAAAAAAATAAAAAAATTATTTTAAATCAATGTAATCAATTAAAACAAAAATTATCACTTAATCATAAAAATCAATTAAATGATTTTTATAAAAAATATAATATTAATGAATCTAATATAAATATACCTGAAATTACTTCAACTTCAACTTCAACTTCAACTGAAATTAAAAAAAAAAGAAATAGACAAAAAGAAAAATTAATTAAAAGACAAGAAAAAATAAATGAAATTAAAAAAAATGCTGAATTAGAATATCAAAATGATTTAAAAAATAATAAAATTGAAATTGAAAATAAAAAATTAATTGAATTTGAAAATTTTAATAAAATTTATAATAAATTTAATTTAAAACCATTTAAAATTATTCAAGATGGTAATTGTTTATTTAATTCAATATCTCATCAAATTTTTATAAATTATAATTTAAATTATAATAATTTCAAATTACGTCAAATTTCTTCAAATCAAATTAAAAAAAATTATGAAAAATATTTACCATATTTAATTAATAATAATTTAAAAAATTATTGTAATGAAATTTTAAAAAATTTAAAATGGGGTAGTGATTTAGAAGCTGTTGCAATTAGTGATTATTTAAAAATTCCAATAACTATATTTATTTCAAATGGTAATCCAATTAAAATTAATCATAATTTTAAAGATTTTGATAATAAAATTGATTTAAAAATTGGTTTTTATAATTATATTTATGATGCTTTACCCCATTATAATTCTTTAATATCTATAAATAATGATCAAAATAATGACAATAATAATGACAATAATAATGATCAAAATATTGATAATAATAATGAAATTGAATCTACTTTTTAAATTTATATATATATAATGTATATATTACACTTATTGTACTGATTAATTTATAATATTCTACATTGCCTCGTATTTTACACATTTACTTCAAAAAGTCTTTAAATATTCACATATTCACATATTCACATAATTTAGTGTTTTTGTAATTAAGTTTGATCTTGTAGGACCCTTTAATTTTCCAAGCTAAGCCACATTATTGAAATTAATAATTTAAATAATAATTAAAGGGTTGAAAGGGTAAAAAAGCTAAAAGAAATTCAAAAATAAAGCAGCACTTTATAACAAAATATAAAATTATTTAAATAGTAGCATATTCTAATTACCTTTAACTGCTTTTTTTATAAACACTAATTCAATTTTTTATTTACTTTATTTGAGGCAAATTTATGGAATTTGATTAAAAAGCCAAGACACTAAATTTCACCCAATTAATTTTATCAATTTTATTTATTCAATCAATAACAAATATAAATATCTAATATGAATATCTAATTTGATGAAATACATTGCTTTATTATTGTAGTTGCAATTTTTTCTTATTATTTTCATTTATAAATATTAAAATAATATAAATATGAGTTAAAATTCATTTATTAAAATGTTTACTTTTCAATTTTAAAAACTCATTATATAAAATTTGAATTATAAATAATTTCATCAAAAATGTTTTTTAAAAATCAATTTATAAAATTTTTCATATTCTTTATCTTTTTTAATAGAATTTATTGTGGAATATTACCAATTAAAAAAGAATTAAATGAACGTTTATCACTTTTAACACTTACTTCAGATTCAACTTCAACTTCAACTTCAAATACAAATACATTATCTGTAACTACAAGTATTAAAGCAACACCAAAAGCATTACTTAAAACTTCATCATCTTCTTTAACAATTTCAAATTTAATTCCTTCTTCAACTTCATCTTCAACTTCAGAATTATTATTATCATGTCAAAATTCAAATAATGAAATTTGTTTAAAAGCAAATTCAATTTCAAATTCTTCAATTTGTTCAAGAAAAAATTCAACAATTGAAGCTTTAAAATGTTTATGTGAAATTTTATCAATTAAAGATTATTGGAATTATTTATATGAATGTTATAATTGTAATTCAAATAATGAAATTTTAAATATTAATGAAACTTTAGTTAATTCATTTAAAGAAGGATTTTGTGATTATATTAATGAAGTACCAGAAAAAACAATAACTTCAGTTTATGTAACAAAAACAATTTTTACATTAAAATCAACATTATCAACATTATCAACATTATCAACATATTCAAATTTAAATTCAAAGTTAATTGAATCATCATTAATGAAAATTTCTTCAATTCCAATTACAACTGAATATACAGAAACTTTAATAAATATTATTCCAATATATTCAACAGAAACAAATATAAATTCTCTTGAATCACAAAATTTACCAATATCATATAGATCACCAAATTTATCAATTTATAAATATATTTCTTCAAATACTTTTAATTCTAATAGTATTGGTAAAAGACAAAATAATTTTAATTTAAATAATGAACTTGATTCTCTTTTAAGTTCAGATTTAGATTCAGATTCAATTCTAGATTCTGATTCAATTCTAGATTCAGATTCAAAGTCAGATGAAAATAATGATAAAGAGGGTAATTCAAATGAGAATAATGATAAAGATGAAACAGAAGTTGAAGTTGAAGATTATGGAGAAGATAATAGTGATAATATTGAAGATGACACAATTAATGATGATGACGATAATGATAATGATGATGATGATAATGAGGATGATATTGATGATATACAAATAAGTAATTCTACAATATCAACAAATCAATCGAATTTAAATGATAATACTGATAGTAGTGATGGTAGTGATAGTATTGTGAATAATGATAATACAACTAATGATGAAGAGAGTGATGGAAGTGATTCTTCCAGTTCTGGAACGAATGCTAATGCAGATTCAGATAGTGATAGTGATACAAAGAGTAGTACTAATAGTGATACTAATAGTGAAGCACAATCAGATAATTCAAATATTGTTAGTATTTCCATCAAGAGTATATTCTGTATTATTGGAATCAATATAATTTTTCTTTTATTATAATTAAGAAATATAGGAATTATTGATTCTCAATGATTTACTTATATATTTATTTATAATGTATAATTATATAAAATCAAGAGTGGCACAATATCCAAAATTTAATATATACCTAAGAAATAAACAATCTTTGGAAACAATTCTTTTGTTTCTCTTTACTGAGAATGATTCCACTGATGAAGATATTGCAAGATTGAACAGAAAAGAATCTGCAGTGGCAAAGGAAGATGCAACGTCAACGCCAGCACGATTCAAACAGAAAAAAGAGACAAGCCACGCGCTGCGCCTCTGCTGCTCCACTGCACACCGTAAACGGAAGCCACTCTATACCAGCCACACCTAGCCAAACCTGCTTTAATCAACAATCAACAATAAACAACAACACTTTACACAATCTTAGCAGAAACACAACAATCTCTACAATATTCAAAAGCTGAGAATGAGAAGAAGTGAGCTGTTGAAGGAAACTAGCAAAAGTCTCACAAGCAGCAGATGAACTTCGAAAAGGATGTTGTTCAGGTTAGAATATTTTCACACTGCCTGAATTAAAGTCTCTTAAATGTTCTTCAAGGGGCCTGTGATTCACTTCTTCTTGGATTTAAAAGCTCAAATTTATACCAACCTTGACAATATTCAAGATTTAACTCCATCTTTCTACATTATTTATCTATCTTTACCACTCAAAACCACAAATGTGGTCTCTACTCGCCGGCTATAAAGGCACAGAACTATTATAACCACCTATTTTTCACCTTCATTGGACTTCTAAGAAGATATATTTATTTATTATATTTTTTAGGAATTTCATTTTTGAATGCCTCAAAATATTATTTCACAACATTTAAAAATTGAAATTGTTTTCAAAATGTTATTAGATTACTTGAATTGAATTGAATTGAATTGAATTAAACACTTTCTAGAACAGAATGTTATTGAATTGAAATATTTTGAAAAATTTGATATAAATATGAAGATTAATCACCTTTCTTTTTTCACATAATCTTTATAATTTCTTTCATTGAATATTATTTAATTATTCTCAAAGATGTAGTGACTCTAAAATTGAACAAAAAATCGTACCCCATATAATGTAAGCTAAATTTAAATTTAAACTAATAACCACTTTAAAGTATATCATTTATAATCATTTATAATTAAATATAATGATGAATCAACCAAGACAAAATTTCAATAATCATTTCAATCCCAATATTAGAAAAAGAAAAAAAAATATTTTTTCTATTTTCTATGATTTTAAAATTGCTCACTGAATTTAATTTTAGTGAAATTTCAATATAATAACCATACTTTTAATCTAAATCATTTCAACATATTTCATAACTAACAATATTTTTTTCAATTAATTACAAAGATTTATAAAATTTTCAATAAAAATTATTAATATCAAATTTGGAAAACACGAAATTCTGCACCGTGGTGTATGTATGCGGGTCAGGATTTTTTTTTTTTTTTTCGGTGTTTTAAAATGAATCAAAATTTTAATAAATTTAATTAATTTTAAAACTGTGAAAAGAAATCAAAAAAAAAAAAAAACATTGAAAAGTAAAAAGAAAAAGTATTTTTAGAGTAAATTAATTGAATGAACAAATCAGATTATAATTGATTGTTTCTATTATGACTTAAATTTTTCACAATTATTTTATAATTCTAATAAATATCTTTTAAAAGTTTTAAACCGAGGTTTTTTTTTTCTATGAACTATTATTCCGCAATACAGTATAATGAAACCAAACGCGGAACAATGCAGTACATCTGTCAAAAATATTATCCTAAATCATGTAGTCAAATGCAAGTGGTTTTTAGAATAAGAAAAAAGAAAAGCAAAAAAAAGAAAGGGTTTTAAAAAAAGTTTTAGAAAAAAATTATAGATATAATTAAAGCTAAAATTGTAATCATAACTACTATTCTATTTGATATATTCATAAGAAATTGACACTTTATATCATGGAATTTATAAAAAGTATATATAAAAAACAATAAATTTATTTATATATCAATTCAATTATGATTTATCTGGTTTTTTGACGTTTTTAATTTAAAATTTTAAGAGTTTCTAAAAATTTTTAAAATTAATTAATTCATTCATCCTAAAAAAAAAATGATATAAAATGGATAGTTTCACTTCTTTATTTTTTTAAACAATTTAATGAAAATTTTTAATTATCAACACTTTCATTATTATTAGTGTGATTAACCTTTAACAATTTATAATCAAGTCGAAAAACAATCTATTGAAGTATTATTTGTGAATTAGTAAAAATGGATGAAATTGGTGAAATTGGTGAAATTGGTGAAGTTGATGAAATGGAAGATGAAATGGAAGATGATGATTTAACCATTACTGCTCCAGCTTCTCCATCAATTTCATTATCTAATTCATTAATCTCATCTTTTTCTATTGTTGAAACTCCTGATCAATTTGCTGATCAATGTAATTATGGTCTTAATAATAAATTTATCAATGCTCAACCTTTTGGTAATTCTTTACCTATTTTTTTAAGACTTTTTTCTGAATTTGCTACTCAAATCAAATCATATCGTTATTTTGGTAATACTATGATATTTGATGTTGCAATGTCAGAAGTAGAATTATTTAAAAATAAAGTTCAATATCTTTTTAAAGAATTATTTTTTTTAGAAACAGGATTTATTAATTTTTCAGTTTGGAGACCAGATGCTTTTGATGATTTTGATTGTCATACAATTTTCAATTTAGAAGGAAATATGTATAATGTTCATTTTCATTTTCAAAGAAAAGAATGTATTTCAATTATTCATTCGAATAATCAAAATATTCCTTTTCTTCCATTTAAAGTCTTACCTTTTGAGAATTTAACTAATTTAAGTTTAAAATCTATGCATTTATTTGAATTTCCTAATGCAATTTTATCTTTAAATTCTTTAAAAAATTTAGATTTAAGTAATAATCTTATTGAAACTATTCCAAATTTATTTAATTTAAATCATTTGAAAAAAATTTATTTATCTGAGAATATTATTACTGCATTTCCTAATAGTTTTTTATTTAGTACTCCAGATTTAGAAAATATTGATTTATCAAATAATTGTATTAAAGAATTAATTATTCCTGGAAATTTTTTCAACTTAAACACTAATTCTGAAGCAGAATTTGGTTTTAATAATTTAAAAAAATTAATTTTAAAAAATAATATTTTACCTAAAGCTGATTTTGCATTATATGAAGAACAATTTAAGCTAATTTTTCCAGAAGGAGATTTAAGATTATATTAAAATTTGAAAATAAAGAAATTATAAATTTTTGAATTAATGATTATTGATAATTTGTTAAATATTATATAAAAACCCCTTACTTATAAGATAAAATTGTGATTAAATATTTCTAAGAAAAATTTCTAATTTTCCTTTATATATTTTTCTTACATTTATTTTATTTTATCTTTATAATTATTTGAAATAACCTTTTTATATAATATTAATAAACAAATATCTTTTAAATTCCTTTACAAATGTAATATTTTTGTTTGCCATATAAAATGAGATAACTAGTCTATTTTGAAGACACAATTTCTATTTTACTATTATATTCTAGCCTACATTCATCAATTAACAATTCCAGGAGTTTGATTTTGCAAGAGAATTAGATTCTCTTTCATATATACTTACTAGTTATCGATCTATGAAAGCAATCATTATTCAATTTCTATTTACTGAGCAAAGTCGATTAAATATGAAATATAAGAGAAAGAAAAAAGTGATACCTTTTTTTGAATTTGCCACTAAAGACTGAATTTTCATTTATTCGTTTACAAAACAAATCAACGGAGAAATCTCCGGGGGAGAAGAAGCCTTTTTCTTCTTATCTCCGGCACTGAAGAAATCTCGTCAGGGCAAAAATTATTCTCGTATGAAGACTTTGAATAAAGGAATAAAAAAAAAAGATATAAAACAAGGAGGAAAGAACTGATTAAATGTGAGAGTGAAAGTAAGAGAGGTTTACTTGAGTTCTTTGCTTATGTTAAAAGCCAGATCAGAAAGTAGTAAATATACAATAAATACTTAATAATGGCACCTATTTTTAATCATACTTGCATTCATATCAAAGATCCAAAAGTTTCAATTGAGTTTTATGAAAAAAACTTTGGATTAAAATTACTTAGAACTTTCAAGATTCCAGAATGTGAATTTAATTTATATCAACTTGGTTATAATAGAAGTGAATTAAAAGGGTTTAATAAAAATTGGGCAGAAAAGGAAGGTATAATTGAATTAACTCATTGTTATAATTTTAAAAATGAAGATAATAATTTAAAACCAGAACCATATAGAGGTTTTATTCATCTTTGTTTTTCAGTTGATAATTTAATTGAAAGTGAAAAAAATTTAATAAAAAATGGAGTTATTTTTAGGAAAAAATTAAATGAAGGATCACCAAATTGTATTTTATTTATCTTAGATCCAGATGGATATTGGATTGAATTAATTCAAAATAGTAAAATTAATAAATTTGAAGAATTAAAATTAATTAAAAATCCAAGTATTAATCCATCATTAAATTATTTATTTAATCATACAATGATTAGAATTAAAGATCCTAAGATTACTATTGAATTTTATTCAAAAATATTTGGATTTAAATTATTATCAATGAAGAAAAAACCAGAAAATAATTTTGATTTATATTTTTTAGGATATAATTCAGAAAATTTTCAATTACCTTTAACTGATGAACAACAAACAAATAAACAATCAATGATTGAATTAACTCATGAATATGGTAGTGAATTGGATTCAAATTTTAAAGTTTATCATAAACCTCAAGGTTATGGACATATTTGTGTATCCTTTGATAATGTTAAAGAATTTTGTGAGAATATTGAAAAAAATTATCCAGAAGTTAAATGGTCAGTTAAATTTAATCAAGCACCAATTGCAAATATTGCATTTATGGAAGATCCTGATGGACATATTATTGAACTTATTCCAAAAACATTATTTCAATTAGATAATAAAAGTTTATAATGACTTTTACTTGTTACAAAAAAAGACATAACTACATTTAATAATTTTAAGACTTTTAAGACATTTTTTTATTTACTTGTTCATTTATTTAACCTCCTATTTAATAAACAATGCTAAAAATTATAAAATGTATTTTGTTAATTAATTAAATTATAAAGCACTTAGTATTAAAACATTTACAAGAACCACTAGAATCATACTATTCATTAAAATAAAATTTGATTTCAATTGAATTCCAAAGAAATTCTTAGAAGCTGAAGAGTCATATGTTGATGTTGAAGAAGAAGAAGTTGTCAGATTTGAAGAATTTGAAGAATTAGAATATGATGAACTTGAAGAAGAATAAAATTGAATAAAAGAATATAATGCATCTCTTTTTTTTAAATTCAATTTTTCAATTGGAGAATTTATTAAAGTTATAACATCAGTTTCTTTTGGATAATTAGATTTTTTTAATGATAATTTTGAAGATATGATTTGTGTATTATATGTGCAAAGTATTAAATTTGGAAATATTATTAAAGAAATTAAGAATAATTTTATAAATTGATTTGAATTAAACATTTTTGGTAATATTTCACAAATTAGAATTTATTTAATTGATTTGATTAAAATTTATTTAATTGAATTACTATTTGGATAATGATTAAAGAAAAAGTTAAAAAAAAAAAAAGTAATTCAAAAATCAAAGAGATTAAGCAATATTTATAAATCATTGTTTAATGATCAAATTATGAAAGTAATGCAGTTTTAATTACAATATTTACAATATTTCCCAGAGAAGAACATTGCCTTGATTTACTTTATTTAAAAGAGAAGAATAAATAAACAATTAATAGGTAATTGTAATTAAATAATTTTTCTTCTTAATTGAAGCTTGTTTGATCCTATTATTAAACAGTTTTAAATATTTATTACTCCAAAGAAGAGTTTATTTATGAATAGCTATTTTCATTTCCATTTCCACTAATGCCCTCCACGGGATATGAAATGGAATCAAAGTCTCTTTTGAACTGCTTCGCCTGCTGCTGAGGAGTAAGCCACGGAAACCGGCATCTAAGCCTGCATGAAAAGCATCACTAAACAGGACCATACCGCACGAACACCGAAGAGACACCGATCAGTTGCCGGTCAATTTTTACCATTTCCAAGGAAAAAGCTGAAAAAAATAAAAAAAAAGCAGATAGTCATAATGTTAAAAGTACTGTTGAAGAAATAAATAAATTCTTGGCCGTGTGGTCTAGTGGTATGATTCCTGCTTTGGGTGCAGGAGGCCCTGGGTTCAATTCCCAGCTCGGCCCTTTTTTTTTGCAATATGTTTTTACATATTGCAGTAATATTTTTTTGATCTTTAAGGATTTACATCATTTAAATTATTTTATTAATTATCAAAAGATATGAACTATGTAACTAATCATTAAACACAAGATTTTATGTTAGTAGAATTAATGAAAATATATGAAAGTAAAGAAAAGAAAGTTTGATTCTGAAGTTTTAGTTACTTCAAAATGCAGAATTTAGGTATTTGTTTTAAAAAATTAAGAATCACAATTATAATTTTAAGTAAAATAGTATATAAGAATAAGTTTTGAATCAAAATTTATTACATTATTTAATTAACTTGATTTATTATTTTGATTTATTATTAAATATGAAATAAATTTAAAATTAAAGAATACAATAATAATTGAAAATAGAATAGATAATTTTATTTATATATTTAATGGAATTATAAATATGGTAAGTTATTCTATGGGTTTTAATTGAAAAAAACATTCTTTTATGTGAATGTTTCTAATAAACAAGAAACTTTTTAAATATATACATATATAAAAAGTACAAATGAAAAGAAAATCAAACAAAGAAAAGCCAGTAAAAAAAATTGAGTCAAATTCATCAGGTGAAATTTCATCTGATGAGATTATTCATGGTTTGAAAAGAAAACAATCTAATCAGTCATTTAATTCTAAGAAATCTAACATTGACTTAAAAATTAATGAAGATTATCAAAAAATTAATATTGAAGGTCATGTTGAAAAAAAATGTAAAACATCCGATGAACATCTTAGTTGTTTACCTACTAAATCAATCAATTTTATTCCACTTGTTTTGGTAAATGAAAACGAACATGAAAGTGAAAAGCAAAAACAAACTAGAAGAAAAGAGAAGGAAGAAATATCATCAGAAGAGAAACCAAAACCCAAAACCAAACCCAAAACCAAAAAACAAAAAGATAATGATGATGATTACTTTCTTGGACATGATTTTCTTGCTGGAATCCGAGCTGCTATTCAGGCTGCTACTAAACCCTCTTCTGATAAAACTGTTCCAGAATCTGAAGAATAATATAAAATTGAATTTAACTGCAGTATATACAGCTTTGTATTATTTCTTTGTATTATTTCTTTGTATTATTTCTTCATATAAAGTAAAGCAATAAAAGATAAGTTTTCAATAATAAAAAACAGCTGATTTTGCCCAGGATCGAACTGGGGACGTTCTGCGTGTTAAGCAGATGCCATAACCAACTAGACCACAAAACCAGACTGGTACACACAAGATTTTTCGGTTGCGAAGAAAACAATAATAATGGAATTGCGTTAAAATGTGCCTTAAATGCAATTCCGTCCTTATTAACCGGAATGCGGAATTTAAATGCGGAAACATACATCCAGCTAGAAAGTGCATACTGTGCTCTGGAATGGTACGGTACGGACACGACATTTTTTATATCGACTTTGTTTAGAAGTGGCACTGGAAATAAAATAAAGGTGTTTGAAAATAAAGGTGTTGAAGTAAACTGGATATATTATCAGTTTTGAACTAAATTGAATTGAATTAAAGGAAGTTATAACGCTGGCTTTTAAAGAAGAAGGATGAATTAATTGAGATACAATATATATATATATATATACATATATTGAAATCGAAAGTACTATTTATTTAGTATTCAAACTTCTTTTAATGGAATCAAATACATATAATACTTTTAATCTTAATAATGTATCTAAATATGACAATAAATATTTAAAAAAAAATTGTTTCCCATTTTATAAAAAATTACCAATTCATATATTAAAATTCATATTTAATGAATTATCAAATGATATTTTATTAATATTATCAATTTCAAATGATTCAATTATAAAAAAATTAGCGCTTTATTATTTATATTCTACTATTATTTTAATAAATTCAAATTCAAATTCAATTTCAAATTCATATTTCAATTCATTTTTTAATTCAAATTATAAAAATGAATATAATAATGATGAAAATATTATTTATAAGAAAAAAATTTTAAAATATAATGAAAAATATCATTTTAAAAAACTTTTAATAATTAATCAAGAAATTTTTAAAATTAATTCAAAAATTAATTATGAAATTATGTTAAATATTTCTAATTTCACAAAACAAATTTATATTTTACCAATTGGTTCAAATAAACAATTTACTGGATTCTTTAATAGATCTTTTATTTTTCATAAATTTATTTTTATTTTAAATCATTTTAATAAACATCATTTAAATTTAAATTTAAATAAAATTATTTTAAAATATAAACAAATTTCTATAAAAAATATTAATAGATTTTTAAATCCTTTAAATTATTCAAATAAATATTATATTAATTTAAAATATTTAGAAATTTCAAATTCAAATTTAACTGATAATCATTTTAAATATATTAATGATAATTTTAATAATAGTTTTAATAATAGATTAAAAAATTTATTAATTTTAAATCTTAATAATAATAATTTAACTTTAATTCCAAAATTTATTTATAATTTAAAAAATTTAAATTCATTAAATATATCAAATAATAATTTAATTAAAATTGAATTAGATTTTTTAAAATTATCAAAAAATTTAAAATTTTTAAAAATTTCAAATAATAATTTAGATAAATTACCAAAATTTTTAATTGAATTTAAAAAATTAATTTTTTTAGATTTATCATATAATAAATTTAATATAATTTCATTTAATAATTTAAAAATTTTTTTTTTAATTGAAATTAATTTAAAAAATTTAAAAAATTCATTTATTTCTTTTACTAATGGAATTTTTTTTTTTAAAACAAAAGATAAAAAATTATTAAAGAGATTTTTAAAAGTAAAAAAAAAAAAATCATTATTAAATGATAATATTAATAATAATAATAATAATACTAATAATAATAATAATAATGAAGATATTATTATTGTTGAAGAAAGTTGGGGAAGATCATTTAAGAAAATTATAATTTCTATATTAAGATTATGGATAACTATAATGATTATTGGATTTATTACATATATTTTAATAAGTAAATTAGATAATATTATTCAAAAAGTCTTTTAAATATGAATAGGTAATATTTATTTGATTTGTTTATATTGATAAAATGAGATACAAAAAAAAAAAAACATTATAATAGGATAAAAAATTACATAAATTAGTTGTTCAGGGACTTAATCAAAAACAAGATTATTAAAACGAAAGTGCCTTCTCAAAGGTTCTTCTTCACTAAACCAAAGTCTTCTTTCTTTATTACAAAACATACAAATATCTGAGGGTTCATTATAAGCCCAACATCCACCACATCTCCAAACAGTACCAAATCGATTATGTTGATTATAAGAACCAGAATGATCATCTTTTTCACAAACTTGATACATTTTCAATTTATAAATATGAATTATTGTTTTCCTTGAATCAATCAATATTATTTTTTAAAAAAGAGGATAAATCGGATTTAATTCTAACGTAATAATACTTAATTTATAATATAAAGAAGCTACTTTTTCCTGTAAAAAGAAATATGGAAGAAAAAAAAAAAAGAACACATTCTTTAAGAGAATGATTAGGTTATATATACATCGCATGGAACTTCCCTGAAAGAAATAGTCTTCATTCACATTCATGTTACTCTGCCTGTGTCTTGAGTGAAGATTTGAACATTTATATATTCAATTAATTTTAGTAAAAGAGGTTTTAAAATCCTCAAAGCAAAAGGCTGTTTATTTCTCAGAGATGACCCACATAAAGTTTTGCATCTTCCACCCATTTCCAGAGTTCCAACCGAGTTCCAGTTTTTTGTCTTCTTTCCAAGGTGGTTTTTTTGTGTTGTGTACCTGGAAGTATCGCGTGCCATTGCTATTCCAAGACAATAAACACTTTACTCGGTTCAACCGAAATAAAGGTGTAGCATTAACATTAAGTTACAAAGTTATAAAGTATGTCTTTATCCATTTTATCAGTCAAAGGTTTAATATATTGAGTAGTTATGTGAACTGAAAAAACAAGATTCAACAGTCACTTCCAGTTAATTTATATTTAAATGTTATTTTATTTGACTATTCTTTGGATTACTTAGATATGCAAATCATTCAAAAACAAATAAAAATAAGGCTTTTAAGAAGAGATCTAGAATTGTTATATATTTATATATATTTATATGTTTTCGGAAAATATTTATTGGAATTGTAATACTTATTGTCTAATTTGGATTTGAATTTGAATCCAAATGAAAGGTAACTTTTCTTTAATGAATTAAAATTAAAAATAGTTAAAGTAAATTACCGAAATAGTGTTCTCAAGAATTGAAAATATATAATAATAATAATGTAATATATAAACTTGAATAACATTTCTAAAATATGATAGAAGTAAAAATATATTAACTTTTTGACTAATTGATTTTTAATTCAAATTAAATTACCTAGAAGTTTATAAACAAACAAAAATGATAATTAATTCATCTAAATCTTATTTCTTCTTCTCAGTTTGGATTTTATTAAATTCAATTAGTTTTTTAAATAAAATTAATGCAGAAGATTTAGTTTTATCAACTTCATATACAACTTCTGTATCAACTTTTATTTCAACAAGTACAAGTATTATAGGAACTGTTAATACTGATAATAATTTAGGTAATTTTCTCTTAGCAATTCCACAAGCTGATGGTTTAACTACTTCTTTAAGTGTTTCAACTTCTCAAGGTCAAGCTTTCACTTTTGCTATTCTTTTAGCTACAATTGCAATAACAACAACCTAATCTTCAGAACTTCCAACGGTTATCACAATTTCTTCTTCTTCAACTTCTTCTTCAACTTCCTCCTCAACTTCCATTGAATCTACTTCAAAATCTACTTCAAAATCTACTTCGGAACCTAGCATAGTTGAAACTATTTCAAGCACATCATCTGCTAAGACAACTTCTAGTTCATCATCCACTTCCGTTGAAATAACTACATCTTCAAAAACTACTTCAGCTGAATCTAAAACTTCAGAATCTACCTCAGAATCTACTTTAGTCGAAACTACCTCAAAAACATCATCTTCAACTGAAGTTACTTCAAGTACTTCATTTTCTAAGACTTCAAGTACACCCTCTAGTTTAGAGGAAGTAACTTTAACTTCGGAATCTATTTCAGACTTCATTTCAGTTGAAACTGAATCAAGCACCTCATCATTAATTGAAACTACTTCAAGCACTCCATCATCATTAGATGAAACAAAATTTCTTTAACGTCCTCATTATATGAAATCACAAGTACATCTTCATCTTCAACGCCTACAGTAGTAGAAGAAACTACTTTAGAATCTTCAGTCGTAATTGAATCAAGCATTTCCCCAACTTCAATTTCAACATCAGTCTCAGAAGAAACTACTTCAAGTTCTTCTTCGCTTGAAACTTCTAATGCATCATCTTCCGTTGAATCTACCTCAAGTACATCCATATTAATAAAAGCTACTTCAACTTTAACATCAACATCATATTTAGTTGAATCTACACCAAACACATTATCTTCCATTATTGAAACTGATTTAACCGAAGTATCTGAATCATCTTTAAATTCTGAGACATATACTTCGGAACTTACAGAGACTAGTTCAGTTTCAGTTCAAATCTCTTTACCAATTGAATCTATATCAGATAATTCTATAGGTTCAGAATCTACTAAAATGTTATATACATCAAGTGCTTCAATAACTAATTCTGAGGCTACTTATTCTTCGTCAGAGAGTACATTAAGTGATATTTTACCGGCAACATTATCTTCAGAAGAGTTCGTTTCTGAGACTACTGAATTTTCAATCGAAGAAGCAAGTCAATATGAATCAATTCAATCTGAATCAAAGAATACAGAAGAACTTTCATCTCAATTGAGACAACCACTGTCTCAATTACTTCCTTCACTTATTCTAGTAATGAAGCTATCTCAAGTAATATCAATGAAAACTCAGTAGAATCAAGTAATTCATTCATAGATATTTCTGAAGAAGTGAAAAATGTTGAACCTTCAAATTCTTTCACAGAATCTTCAGAATTCTCTGTTTCTTCTACCACTTTTACAGTTACTGAACTGACCTCAAAAAGCTCTACAAGTTACATTGTAACAAATCAAATTTCAACTTCCTCGTATTCTTCAATTTCAATCCCCACAATTATTTCACATTCTATTACTTCAGATATTATTTCAATAGAAACTTCTTCAGAAAAATACGAAAACTCTTTAACTTTAGAATCAGAACATGAAGATGAAACAACAACTAAAAGTTCAATTGATTCTTCCTTTACAGAATTAGAAACAACACATATACTAGAGTCTACAACCACTCAATATACCACTACAGCACTAGAACCAGTCTCAAGTTATGAATTCAATCCCAGTTCCATTTTAATTTCTGATGATTCTGACTTAAATCTGATTTCTTCTACCCCAGAAGTTACAATCACAGCTTTCAGAAGTGAAACAGAACTGCAAACAAAAATTTCTGAATATCCTTTTTCAACCTCTGAAAATGATGATTCTGTTGAAAGTTCAAGCACGGTCAAAACAAGCTATACCTTAGAATCAAATTCTGATTCAATTTCTTTTATTTCAGATGAAATGACAACTCTTTCAGGAACATCTTTGACAATAAATGAAATATTAATCCCTTCATTTTCTAATTTAAATGAAATTTTCAACACCGGTTCCAATTCAATGCCTCAATCTACATCTGAAATTATTTCAGAATCAGTAGTTACCTCAACATTCACTGAACTTCAGACTTTATCCTCCTTTGAAAAAGAAACAATATCTTCATTTCCTAGTTTTGAAGCAGGATCAGAAACTGGAAGTCATACCCAAACTATAGAAAATTCAGACACTCTAAGTGATTCTGAATATACAAATGGAATTTCAGGAACTACAGTATCATCTGCTGACACAAGAATGATAAAAATAACTACACTGACATTGGAGAGTAATATAGAAGAAACACCTTTTTCATCAGTTGTATATGAATCTCAAGGTTCATATAAAACCGAAAGTTCTACTCACATCTCGTCCATTATTACCAAATCATCTTCAAAATCTTCAAGTAAAGATTTGTCTGAAAGTTCAGAAAGTGGTTCCAGCACAAGAAGCGCTACATTAATGGTCCAATCTACCCTTTCCCTGTCCATTCATGGAAATTCCTTAGAGTCCACTGGAACTACTGTTTTGATTCAGCAATACGAAGCACAAGCTACTAAGCTCTTAAAAAGTTTCACAAAGTACATTGCTACTTTTATTGCAAATTTTTCTCTTATTTTACTTTTATAATCTTCTCAAAAAAATTTCACTTCATACTTACTTATATTCATTTCTTGAAAAAATCTAGAGCTTTTTATCAAAGATTAGTTGTTAATTTTTTTTTTTACATAAAAGATTGAATTTTTTTCTCTTAATTCAAAGCCCTTTTTTTTAGTATCAAAGCAGCATTATATTCAAAATTCAAAATTCAAACTTCTATTTCTATTTCTATTGTTATAATCTTTCTAAACTATGGTGATCTGTCACATTAACGTTTGTTGTGACATGAATTTTTCTTTTAATTCATTTGATATTTCTCTCCTGTTTTGATTGCAACTTGAGTTCGAGATCAAAAAGCCACACTGCAGCTAGGACGCAGGGTTAGTGCAGCAGGGCAACTGGAACGAACTT
Source organism: Ascoidea asiatica (assembly GCA_001600695.1). Classification (NCBI taxonomy): domain Eukaryota; kingdom Fungi; phylum Ascomycota; class Saccharomycetes; order Ascoideales; family Ascoideaceae; genus Ascoidea; species Ascoidea asiatica. Next base: position 488,180 of record BCKQ01000012.1, read on the forward strand.
ACAGGACAGGCCTGTAGAAACCATTTCTCCAACCGAGCTTTACCGTTACTACCGGTAAAATGAAACCACTTTCAACTATTGAAGTTCTTGAAGTTAATTCTCACTGACGAAATATTTGAAGCATTAGATACTTATCTGATATCAAAGCAGTGGAAAATTGGAGTTCAAGTATGCTATATTCTAGGTATCTTTTTGGAACTCTTTCTTTATTAATATCAATTGCTTTATCTCAAATATTTTAAAGATAGGCTATTAGTATATAAGTGGCAGGCTGTTGATATAAGCTCTGCTTTTGGGACTTGTTCAGAAAACTTTGTGTTACTCAATGGGAAAATATGACGAGAAATAGTTTACTTTAAATGATTTTAAATAGAAATCCATTCAAACTATGTTTGAGAAGTAGCAATAAAAATTATTCATAATATTTTCATGCAAAGTTCTAGGTCAAATGCTTTTTTACAAGAAAAATATATAATATGGTAATACTTAAAAAACTATTTCTCACTAAATCAAACAATAAAACGGTTTTAATTGATCCAACCAAGTTTTGTCACTGAAAAAATTAATAAACAAAAAACATTCGCTACAACAGCTGGACAATTAATAGCTGCAAAATCAAATATCGACCATTTTACCGTTTATTGGTAAATTTCAACAAAGAGACCAAAATTCCTGTTACCGCAGATCAAAAAATAAATATGGTGAAACCAATAAGATGTTTTGATAATTATTTTTTTGTTTGGAGATAAAAAAGCATAATTAATTTATTTGAAAATTATTGTAGTAATAAATTATTTGTATATTTACCATAGGGAATTACTTTTTTGTGCAATTATAAGACATAACTTTTTTGGTTTAACAGTATATCCAAAACAGTGAAGATTTTTATTGATTATATCTATTATTCCAAAGAAAAGGATCTTTATAACAATCTAGTTCTAGATTTGAAAAGAAAATGGTTTTAATAACTCATTTTGGTTTGGTTAAAACTCAAAATGAATATTTTTCAATTCATTTATAATTTGATTTATTATATCACTAGCAGAAAATATATTTTAGAAATGTCCAAACTGAATACTTATTCTCACTATAAAAAAGAAGGATTATCACCAATGAAAGCTGAATTCATTTATAAAGCTGAATTATTATATCTAATATTAATTCATTATTAAATTAATCGTTTTGACAAGGACAATTCTTAAAGGAAATTGAAAATAATTAAACCAATAGTTATATGAAATCAGCAATCTCAAAATGTCTTTTAATTTTTTTTATTTATTAGTTCTTTTCACAACGCTTTTTGGAAAATTGATTTTAGCAGAAGAAGGATTTTATTCTAATATTCAAAATACTGCTTCAAGTAGTGCTAACCTTGGTGACTTTATTGCAGCAGAAACTGGGACTACTGATGGAGCTTTAAGTACCTCTCTTAGCACAACTTTGATTACATCTTTAACTACTTCTTATACTACATCATATTCAACAATTGTTTCAACAAGCACCAGTGTGTTATCAACGGTCGATGCAACTATAACAGCTGAAAATCTTTTTTCAGAACTCTCAATTTCCTCAGAGATTCCTACAAAAGGATTAACACTTTCTCTCAAAGTTTTGGCATTACAGGGAGGAAGACAATCTACAGTGGGTGTACTTATTAGAACTATTAAGATAACAACTGTATCATCATCTGTTCTTCCTTCAGTTTTAACAACTACTAGTGCATCTACAGTAAAGTATTCAAATTCAACTATAATATCTCCAGATACCCTGAGCTCCAGTGAAACTTCCAAAACGGATATTTCAACATCATATACTCTGCTTACAACTGAAAAGAAACAAGTCTCTACAACAGATAAATCCACAGAAACAACAAGTAACTTAAGTGAAACAACAGATATTTCAATTACTTCAAAAGAAAGAGTTACAACTTCTATTAAGAAGTTACCCACAACAACCTCAATTACTACTTTTGATACAACTTCTGTTTCCACTTCTAAGAGTATTGTAAGTACAAAATCTACTACAAGTACTTACTCCAGCGAAACTGAAGCATATACTGAAACGGATGAAGTTAAAAAATATACAGCAACTATTACATCCCTTACTTCTACTTCTACAGGCTCTACAGAATCAACCGAAGCCAATTCATTAGCTGAAACTGGTGAGTATATTGAGACTAGTAAGTCTATTGAGTCGGTTGAAATTACCAAATATACTTCTACTATTACAAGTATTGGTTCCACTGAATCCACTGACTTAGAAGAAGCTCAAACTTCAGTTAAAATTACAGAAACTACTGAAAGTACTGAAACTATGGAATCTTCAGAATCCACTAGATATACTACGTCTACTACAAACACTAATAGTATTTACTCAAGTAATAGTATTATAAATGGTGGTTCCAGTGAATATACTTATTCAAGTGAAACTAGTGAATCTTTTGCAATAATTGAAGATATCCAGTCTACTGAAACTATTCCTTTTACTGATTCTACTGTTTTTGCTGGTTCGAGTGTGTCTACTGAATTTAGTGAATCTACTAGTGTAACTGCATCTAGTAGTTCCAATACATACACAGATTCTCCAAGAGCAATTACTATATCCGCTTCTTTATCGGTATTTGAGACCTCTATGACGACTGATTCTAGCATTTCTTCCAAGAGTACAGGTGGTACTAGGAAAAGTACTTCTGATGAAATAACTGAATATTCAACAGATTCTTCATTTGAAAGTAAAACAAATGAAATGTCAACTGTAACTTCAGAAGAGGTTTTTGTTTCAAATAATGAATATTTTTCCAAAACTTCCTCGGAACACATTACTGAAACTTCTTCACATTCAACAGCGATTTCAAGTTCAGATATTAGTGAAACTGGCAAAGCTTCAATTGTTTCACATAGTTCATCTTCTTCAAGCGATTCCAAAACTTCAGGTCCAAATACTTTTTCTACTCTATCTACTGTTTCAATATCAATTCAAGTAAGTACATCACTTACAAGTGAACCATCAGCTGTAGTATCACAATATGAAGGTAAAGGTAATAAAGTCTTTACTTCATTGAAATTTTTTGCCTTTGCAAGTATCTCAAATTTCATTTTTATTTTACTCTTATAAGGTTTTAGTTCTTAGTTACATTTGCTTTTTTTTTTTTTATTTCAAATTCTTTCAACTTTCAATCGGAAAGACTGATGAGTGTAATCCGATTCTATTTAATATCCAATAAAAGATTTTGTTTTCTCTCCTGGGCTTATACAAATAACCTTAAATTTTCGCTACAAAATCATTTTATTTTCATAATTTAATACATATTTTCTTCAAATCATTGCTATATTTGCGTTTGTGTTGTCCCACACGTATTATTGTGTCCGTGAATGTTTCACTTTTTGTCCTGAATTTGTTGATAAAGCTTAATTACTCTATTTGTGAAAGTCTAGTTTCCAGTATTACTTACTATCAATAATATGCTTTGTGATAATCTCTGAGCAATAAAAAGTACCTCTGAATTAAATTACAGGTGTATTTGTAGGTGGTTAGTGAGTGATAAGAAGGAAAAGCAGCTCACTCTTTAACATGACAGCTAGGGTTAACTTTACTTCAAGCGAGGGGTTCAAAAAAGGAGCGCCGCAAAGCTGGTTTCGGGTGTCTACCCGGGCCGGTGTTTTTAGGTTTGATTTTCCCTGAGTTTGTTTGAGTCCCATGAAAAGAAAAAAGAGCAAGAAACGGAGAGCTGACAGAGAGCAGAAGAAGAAGAAGAAGAAGAAGAGGAAGATGATGATGATGAAGGAGAAGAAGAGAGCAATGATGTTGGAGACGACTGCAAGGAAAACAATTATAAACACCAGCAATGGGGTCTGGAGATAGAGAAGACCCTGGGTGATATTCTTCCAGTCTTTGATCTCAGAAGAACAGGAGTAAATAAACTTCTTCCATAACAATCTTCCATTTACTCCAAAAACCACATCGGGAAGCAATACATAATTCGAAGGGCTGGAACTTCTGATAAAGAATAGGTGGAGTAAAACGTCTAAAGTAGTCACTCACCCTGAAATGAGAAATGAGTTTTTTATTATATTCAATCTTTGGAACTAAATGTAAATAGGGAAACAAAAGTAAATAAATAGATAAATGAGCAAAGTAAATAAGCATAACAAATAGGCAAATTGAGCTTAAAAATTGTGCTTATCTCATCTTGCATTTGTAATTTTCAAATTGCAATATTGTAACTCCCCATATAACCCCAACTAATCCAATATAATCTAAATTGAGATACTTTAATCATATAAATCAAATTCAACTATCTCTAATTATATATTCAATTGTATATACAGTATAATTGAATATATAAATGTGACAGATTTCATCCATCTTTTTCAAAAATCCAGATTCACTTTTAATCTTTTAATTAATCTCATATATAAAATCTAAACTGAATAATAATACTTTATAAAATCTACAAAATCTACAAAATGTTAAAGGAACAAATTAATATCAAAACAAACAGTGAAATAGTTTCAAATTTAATAAAAAATAATATGTATCAAAATAATAAACAAATTAATAATAATAATAATGACAAGAATCAGAATAATATTAAAACTATAAATATTTCTAAATTAAATTCAAATTTAATTACTGATTTTAATAAAAATTCAAGAAATTTAAAATCTTTTGAACAATATAAAGAAATGTATAATGATTCAATACAGGATCCAATAAATTTTTATGAAAAACAAGCTATTGAAAATTTAACTTGGTTTAAAAAATTTGATTTAGTTAAATATCCAATTTCAAATAATAATAAAAATTCAGATGATATTCAAAATACTTCTTGGTTCTTAAATGGTAAATTAAATCCTTCTTATAATTGTATTGATAGACATTGTATTAAAAATCCAAATAAATTAGCTATAATTTATGAACCTGATGATCCTTTTGAAAAAAATAATTTAAAATTAAAATATACATATTCTGAATTATTAATTGAAGTTTCAAAATTATCTCAATTATTAATTTCTTTAAATATTAAAATAAATGATATTATTACTATTTATTTACCAATGATTCCACAATTAATTATTTCAATTATGGCTATAAATAGAATTGGTGCTATTCATTCTGTAATTTTTGCAGGTTTTTCTTCAAATTATTTAAAAGAAAATTTAATTAATTCAAATTCAAAACTTATTATAACTTCTGATCAATGTAAAAGAAGTAATAGAATTATTGAAACAAAAAAAATTGTTGATAATGCAATTTTCAATAATTCAACAAATGTTAAAAATATTATTTTATTTCAAAGAACTGGAAATTTAAATATACCATTTAATAATAAAATTGATTTATGGTGGCATGAAGAAATTAAAAATTTTAATAATTATATACCTCCAGTTGAAATGGATAGTGAAGATTCTTTATTTTTATTATATACTTCTGGTTCAAGTGATAAACCAAAAGCTTTAATTCATTCAGTTGCAGGTTATTTATTAAATTGTATATTAACTTGTAAATATATGTTTGATTTATGTCCAGATGATATTATATTTACAGCTGCTGATATTGGTTGGATCACAGGTCATTCATTTGTTTGTTATGGTCCATTATTAATTGGTGCAACTACAATTATTTATGAAGGTACTCCAACATTTCCAAATCAAAATAGATTATGGGAAATTATTGATAATTATAAAGTTAATCAATTTTATATTGCTCCAACTGCTTTAAGATTATTAAAAGGTTTATCTTATGGTGATGATTCAATTGATAAATTTAATTTAAATTCTTTAAGAACAATTGCAACTGTTGGTGAACCAATTGAATCAGATTTATGGTATTGGTATTTTAAAAAAATTGGAAAAAGTAAAATTTCAGTTTTAGATACCTATTGGCAAACAGAAACTGGTTCACCAATAATTGGTCCAATATCTGGAATAACTCCATTGAAACCAGGTTCTTGTTCATTACCATTTTTTGGAGTAAAACTTGCAATTTTAGATCCTCAATCAGGTAAAGAATTACAAGGTAATAATGTTGAAGGAATTTTAACAGTTTCAAGTGCTTTTCCTTCAATTGCAAGAACTTTTTATAGAAATCATTTCAAATTCTTGGATACTTATTTTAACCAATTTCCAGGATATTTTTTCACAGGTGATGGAGCTTCTAGAGATAATGATGGTTATATTTGGATTTTAGGTAGAGTGGATGATGTTGTTAATATATCTGGACATAGATTATCAACTACTGAAATTGAATATGCAATTCTTAAATCTCCATTAGTATATGAAAATGTTTGTATTGGTACACCAAATTTAGTAACTGGTCAATCATTAATTTGTTTTGTTATTTTGAAAGATATAATGAGTGAAATCGACATTGAAGTTTATAAAAAAAATATAATCAGTCAAGTTCGAAAACAAATTGGAACATTAGCTAGTCCTTCAAAAGTTTTCATAGTTAAAGATTTACCTAGAACTAGAAGTGGTAAATTGTTAAGAAGAATTTTAAGAAAAATTGTAAATGGTGAAGAAAATCAAATTGGAGATATTACTACTTTAACCAATCCAGAATGCATCGAAGATATAATTTACCTGGTCAGAGGATCAGATTCTCATAGACGAAGGTATAAAATCAAAAGCTCAAAGATTGAGAAATGAAGAAAGTTCTGTATTTGCTTTCTTAAAAGATGAAAAAAAACAAATAAAAACATAAAAAAAAAGGTTGATTTTGGTTTTGCGGATGTATTGCCGATAGCCGGTTCTTGAAGGTTATTGAACTTTGGTTCTCGACGCTGATTGGCTACTGAAAAGAATATTGTTTATTGGAATATAAATATATATATAAATTAATTATGTTATGTGATGTTATGATACAGAATTATGATTGTAAGGAAGAGAATATTAACAGAATAGAGCACCATATGTACCGAATATAGCCAAGATTGAATTGAATATAATTATGAAATAAAAGAATATTTTCTTTGAGAGTGAAAATTCATTGTAAAATAATTTTAAATGAAATGAGAAGGGTAGAATAATACAAATTAAAAAACAAATTAAAGATCCTAATAATGCCATTAATTTTCCGAAATTTTTGAAAATTAGAGATAATAAAAACAATAATAAACATGAGATAAAATTTGATAAAAGTGTAATGTTTTTATTATGTAGACTTAAAAATTTATTGAACATTCCTTGAAAAATTGTTAGTATTGGTTTAATAATTAAAGGACCTTTAGTTATTGGTAAAATAATCATTAAAAATATTAAAAAAATAGATAATTTTGAATGAGAACCATTATGTTTACCATTATTTTCATCTCTATTAATGATTGAATTTGTAATTAAATCTGAAATATCATTACCAAACATTAAATAACCAATAATTGCAATTAAAAAATCTAAGAAAAAAGTAAAAGAAAAAGAAATTATTGAACAAATTTTAAAATTTTTAGGTTTTTTCATATCATTATAAATATGAGGAAATACAGCATGACCACCAAAAGGTGCTAATAATATTCCAATTGATAATAAAAGATCTTTATAAGAGTTTGGATAAATTATATTCAAGCTATCTTTTTCAGTAATATTGAGTGTAGTAATAATTTTAAGTAATGAAAAATTTTCCCAAAATTTTGAAGATATTGTAATTAAAATAACTGATAAAGAAGTTGAAATAATGGAAATGAAACTTAAGAATGATAAAATATTTAAAGGTAAAAAACTTAAGAGAAAAAAAATAATTGAGATTAAAAGTTTATAAAATATTTTATTTAAAAGAAATTGATTATCATAATTTAAAAATACAATTAAAAATTTAAAAGAATCTGCAAATAAAATAACTAAAGATAATAAAGCACCAAATAAATCAAAAATAAATATAAAAGTTATAAGATATTTTATAATTTTACCAAATGAAAAAAATGCTAAATCATCATATGAATTAATTTTAATATTATAATTAGTATACAATTTATATTGAGATTTTATAATTAAATTTGCAGAATAATTAGTTATTATTGCAAAATATAATAATAATATTGAACCTATTAATATTCCAGAAGATTTAAAAGCAAAAGGTAATGAATATAAACCAATTCCAACTAAAATATTAATTGAATTAAAAATAGTTTGAAAGTTTGAAGATTTATTTGATATTGTATTAATATTATTTTCAATTTTTGTAGGATCATTTGATTTTAAGTTTTCAATTTGATTATCATTAATAGAATTGAAATTATTATTCTTATTATTACTAATATTTTTTTTTGATAATAGGTTTGAATGTTCAGTTATATTTTCGTTTATATTCTCATTTGAATTTTCTTCTATGAAATAGCTTGAGTAATTATTATTATTATTATTGTTATTATTATTTATAATTGGTATACTATAATTTGAAGAGTAATTTGAATCGATATGAGGATTGGAATGAAGATTGTTTTGAAAGTTTTCATTACCGGAAGTAGATATTGAAATATCTCCACTACTTTGATCAAAGACATCAGAATAATGAGATAAAATTCTTTGTAAAGATTCTGGATTTCTATCTAGAACTTCATTTCGGGAACTGTTAGGAAATTCCCTATCATTGACATCATTTATATTATTTATATTATTTGTACCAACTTTATTATTAAAAGTATCTTTATGTGAGTTAAGTAAAACATCATTAAAATCTATTTTATTTATACTGAAACTTTGAGCTCGTTGATAAGAAGAAGCAAAATTCTGTATTGAGTCTTTAATTGAGGATCTTCTCTTTGGAATTAATCTTCCTGGAGATGTTGAATTTTGAGTATTATTTATACAGTTTTCAATATCTTCATTTTCATTGTATGGGGTGTTATTGCCAGTGGTATGAATCATTTCGTCGTTATTGAATAGGTTTTTACTTATACATTTATCTGAATAAGAAATATATTGATTATAAAAAAACAAAGTCAAAAATAAAGCTTTATTTGAAGAGAGAAAACAGCAGCAAAAAAAACCATCGAAAAAACAACAAAATATAAAAAAACAAGAAAAACAGAAGTAAAAATTGAAATAAATAAAATTGAGAAGCCGCCAGCAAGAGAACCGTCACATTGGTTTCAGGAGAGGAAAGACCAGTTTTGTGGGTAACCTGGAGAGCAACAAGAATAAAAACTAGAAAATACAAAAAAAAGCTCACTCTCAGGTTCAAACTAAGGACCAACAGATTTGCAATTAGAATTGCCATTTTTGTTGTAATTTTCAAAAAACAAGATGCTGTCTATCAATTTTTGAGTCTCTATTAAAAAATCTCTTGAAACTCTCCAACTTCTAGAAATTTGAACAAAAGAGAATAAAGAATCAAAAAACTAAACAAGAAAAATTAGTGATAGAGTAAATTATTATGAATTTTGGAAAACTTATTGAATTGATGTTAGCATTTTAGTCAGAATTTGAAAAACAAAAGTTTAGATTTGAGAATAATATCAATTTGTATAACCATTATGCGTTTGATAGAAAATTCTATAGAGTAATAAATGTGTTAATTAGATATATTTATTATAAAGCTGAGTAAACTAAACTCTTGATTGTTTTACAGCATCGAAGATATTCTGAATAACCAATGGATCCTGAACTGCACTAATATCTCCTAAATCATTTTCATCTCCGAGTAAAATCTTTCTCAATAATCTTCTGACAGTTTTTCCAGTTCTTGTTTTTGGTAGCTCTTTGACAATGAAAACCTCTTTAGGAGCAGCAAATGCTCCAATTTCATTTCGAACTTGACAAATTACACCTTTTTTAATTTCTTCTGGCAATAACTCATTTCCATCTTCATTATTACTACTATCATCTCTTAGAACCACAAATACAGATACAGATTCTCCTGTAAGTTTATTAGGTTTAGAAACTGCTGCACTATCAACAACATATTTATAATGTAAAACTGATCCTTCAATTTCAACAGTTGATACCCTATGTCCAGAAACATTTACAACATCATCAAGTCTACCCAATAAATATATATATCCATCTTTATCTCTGGAAGCTGCATCTCCTGTGAAATAATATCCTGGAAATGGTTTTAAATATGTCTCCAAATATCTTTCTCTATCTCCCCAAATACCTCGAATCATTCCAGGCCACTCATTTTTAAAACATAATGCACCTTCAACATCATCACCTTCTATTTCTTCTCCTGTTTGAGGATCTAAAATTGCAACTGAAACTCCTAAAACTGGAAAACCTGATGAACTTGCCTTCATAGGTGTCACTCCACTTATAGGAGCAATCATTATACTACAAGTTTCTGTCTGAGCATAAGAATCTTGAATAGTAATTTCTGTTTTACCAAAATTATAATAACACCATTTCCAATCTTCAATTGTACTAGGTTCACCTCCACAAAGAAATGATCTAATTGATTTTAAATCAAATCTATTAATTAATTCATCTCCAAACTTATTTAACATTCTAATTCCAGTTGGTCCTAATAAAGTATGAGTTACTTTCCATTTTTCTAAAATTTCATAAAATCTATGTTCATATGGGAAAAATGGTATACCTTCAAAAATAACTGTTGAACATCCTGTTAATAATGGTCCATAAGTTCCAAATGTATGACCTGCAATCCATCCTATATCTCCTAAACAAAATATAACATCATTTTCATTTTCATCCCATGTATATTTTGAATTCATTACTGAACTTAATAAACTTCCTGCAGTTGAATGAATTACACCTTTTGGTTTACCAGTAGATCCTGAAGTATATAATACATATAATGGATCTTCACTATTCATTTCAACAGGTTTAATATATTTATCATATAATGGAACATTTTCATCCCACCAAAAATCACGTCCTTTAGTCATTGATGTATCTTTTGAACCAGTATTTCTGTAAACAATAATATTTTTTACACTTTCACAATCTTTTTTAATTGCATCATCAATAATTTTTTTTAATTTAATCGTTTTTTTTCCACGAATTAATTCATCAGAAGTTATAATAATTTTAGATTTAACATCAGATATTCTATCTCTAACAGATAAATAAGAAAATCCTGCAAATATACAACAATGAATTGCACCAATTCTATTAACTGCCATACAAGAAATTATTGCTTCTAAATTCATTGGCATATAAATACAAACTGTATCACCTTTTTTAATACCTAGATTAATTAAAAAATTACTTAATTGACAAGTTTGTTCCAAAAATTCTTTATAAGTTAAAATTTTAGAATTATTTGGTAAATTTCCTTCGAATATTAAAGCAGCTTTATTTGGATTTTTTATTGCATGTCTATCAATACAATTATAAGAAGCATTAATTTTACCATTTGTAAACCAATTATATTCTAATTTTGAAATATAGTCTTGATCATTATTATTGAATTGATTTGAATTAGATGAAATTAAATTTTTATAAATTTTTGGTTCTTTAACTTTATCAAAATTTTTAAACCAAGTTAAATGTTTTAAAGCCATTTCTTTATAAAATTCATCAGAATTATTTATTGAATGATTATATAATTTATAAAATTCATTCATTGATTTTATTAAAGGTTTACCAGTATGTCTTTTGAAATATTCTTTACTTGGTTTAATCGGTTTTGATAAATCATGTTCAATAAAATTTTGATCATGCCTTGGATTTGAAATTTGTATATTCTTCATGATTGAGTTTGAATTTTGATAAATAATTTTCTTATTTTTGCTTTGATTGAATGATGAGATAGATAGATATAATTATGAGAATGAAAATAGATACAAAAATAAACAATAAATAATAAACAATAAATAATAAATAATAAACAATAAAATAAAAAATATAATAAAACTAAAAAAAAAACAAAAGTTTGCAAATCATTTAGTTTTTATATTAATTAAAAAAAACCAAAATGGTTTAATTATTGAAATAGATAGTTAAATAAGAGATATGAGATGATTAAAATAAAGTTTATCTTAATTAAATATGGATAGACATATGAAAGGCATACTAGTGGATAAACGATTTAGGGGATAAAACATATTTTATTTTAGTATATTTTGAAAGAAAGGTAGTAATAAATCATTTCAAAAGAGACTTAAATTTTTTGTCGTAGTCTTTATCATATCGGAATTTGATTGAAATGTTTGAAATGTATAAAATAATTGAAATTATGGAGTTGATTGAGTTAAATTTAATAATTATTTGAAAGATTAGTAAGAAAAATTATTTGATAAAATTTATTTGAGTTTATTTGTTTATTTGTTTAAATAAAAGAAGTCATAAGAAAATATTTGACTCAGAAGTTTTTAATAATTGAACGAAGTTAAAGAAAGTATATGATTAATAAAAAAACGATTGGTTATTGAACTGTTCAATTAATTTGTCTCGATAATTATGGGACATATTGAAGATAGTGAAGAAAAAGATAAGATGATGATTGAATAGAAATACTTGACTGCATATTGAATTAATCTTTAAAAAGAACAGTTAGACTCTGAATTTATTATATTAATGAATACATATTGATTCATGTATTAGAATCAAAATAATTTGGAAGTTATTATAATTTGAGTAACAAAACAACCGATTCACATAAGCAGATATCCGAAGACACAAATTTTTATTGGATAATAGTTATTAGATAATAGTTATTAGATAATAGTTATTAGAGATTTGATATTGGTTAATTTAAATATGAAAGTAGTATTTAAAAAGAAGGTTTATTTCATTTATTTGAGTAACCTTTCAGAAGTTAAAGTGCAATTAAATTCATATTTTATTTTTGATATATTTTTATAATCATCAGTGAATTGCAGCTTCAGAAATTAGAAAAGAAAATAAGCACAGCTGGAGTCACATATAAACAATGCCCTGTGAAATCAATACGTTTTGAGTAAACATAGTAAAGGAAGTTTCCGTTTGGCTCAAGGGAAGTGAAAATAGATAAGCAGCAGACAGAGAGCACCCCGCATTCAATGGAACTCTGCTCGGATCTCCAACGGCAGGGAAGTTCTCGGCTAAGTTGAATGCCAGCCCAGACGCCACCCTCAAGAGCACGTGCTTTGTGACAGTTGCATTGCGTAAGCACTGACGTAAGCAAGTTAACCCCCTTTGCCACACCCCGTAACAGGGTTTCATATAATTTGAGACCATAATCATGGAGCTGCTCTGGTTCTGCCCAAGCGATACGTGAGACAAAGACAAATTCAGTTTGACAAGAGAATTTTGGTGAGTGAGCAAATCAAGCTTTAGATACCTTTGATAAATATTATCAACTTGGCAAACTTGGCAATAAGCACCCTTTTTTTTTTTGCTTTCTATCTAGCTTAAGATATGAATCGGAAACTATTGTCATAACTGTTATTGAAACACGTTGAGCCCACTTATTGCTTAATTTCTTAAAAAAGCTTTTTTTTCAATCAATTGATTTTTGAAAGGGTTGACTTATTCTAAAAAAATTGTATAAATATGTATTAAAGTTCGTAAATTTTACTTGTTTCAATCAATTTATTGAATTTAGTATTCACCTTATTTATGTTATTATTTTTAAAATCTTTTTTCATTATCTAATTTACTTTTTTTTATCTATATTAAAAGTTATGGAGAATTTCATAGATATGATCATCGCATATTTAATTCCAACAACAGATTTATGTTAGAGATTGAGTATACTTTTAATTTAAAACTATACAGAATGATATTCTTTTTCCTTAACAACCGTTTTTTCAAAATGTGAAATTATCTATTGATATCAAATTTCAATTTGTTTTTTTCTTTCAAATTTATTTCTAGAAAATGTAAATATAAAAAGCTTTATGTTTTCCATAAACAATTCAATTAAATGTAAAATATTTAAAATAAATTATCAAATTATCAAATTATTAAATTATTTTATATTACTATATTATTATATCATTAGTATAAAATTTAAATCTTGAATTAATAGCTGCTTATATTTTTATTATATTTTAGTATATTTATTCATTCAGATAAACTAGTCATTCCTTCAAAACAATTTTAATTCTCACAAATCCTTATTTTTATTCTTCGGAAATAGCAAAAAAAAACAAAACAAAACAAAACAATTCTCGTTAAATTTCTAAATCAATGATTTTCGCTTCTGTTGCTAAAACATTATTTGCTACTTTTATTGCATCTAATTTTATTAAAACTTCAGCTATTCCAGTTGATAATGAAGCTTCTGAATTAGCTAAAAGATATGAACAAGAATTATTAGCTAAAAGATCTGATGATTCTGCTTTTGGAATGGCTTCCTTAAATGGTGGTACAACTGGTGGTACTGGTGGTACTACTGTTGAAGTTAGTACTTTATCTGATTTACAAACTTATGCTGCTAAATCTGGTAAATATATAATTTATATCACTTCTGATATTACTGGTGATGATGTTGTTAAAGTTTCTTCAGATAAATCAATTTTAGGTAAATCTTCTGGTATTACTTTAACTGGTGTTGGTTTAAGAGTTTTAAAAGCTTCTAATGTTATTATTAGAAATATTGCTGTTGCAAAAGTTTTAGCTCCAACTGATGCAATTGCTGTTCAACAATCAAATAATGTTTGGATTGATCATTGTGATATGTCTTCAGATCAAGATCATGGTAAAGATTATTATGATGGACTTATGGATATAACTCATGGTTCTGATTGGATTACTGTTTCAAATTGTTATTTACATGATCATGAAAAATCTTCTTTAGTTGGTCATTCTGGTAATAATGGTGCTCAAGATTCTGGTCATTTAACTGTTACTTATGCTTATAACTACTTTAAGCAATTGAACTCAAGAGGTCCAAGTTTAAGATTTGGTACTGCACATATTTATAACAATTATTACTTAAATATGAATACCTGTATTAATGTTAGAAAAGGTGCTTCTGCTTTAGTTCAAAATAATGTCTTTTCCTCCACAAATAAACCATTATATTCTGTTGATGGTACTGGAAAAGCTGAAGCTTCTAGTAATGATTACGGTAATGCCACTGCTGTTATTGATTCTACTACAGTTTCTCTCAATTATACATACACACTAAAAGATACATCTGATGTAGCTTCTTATGTTGAAAGTAATGCCGGAGCAAACTTATCATTTTAAATAAATTTAGTCACAATTAGTTTATAGAATCAAATCAAAACACCATAGTACTATTTAACTATTTCACTTACTAATTAGCAACATATTAGAAAACAACTCTTTTACACTGTAGTTCCAAGATTGAATTTTTGAATCCAGCAACAGTTTGTTCGGTATCTACTCTAACAAAAGCGCTATATACTTGGAATACTGTACACCCCAAAGTTATACTTAGCAATTTGTTTTTACTAAAACAACTACACTTTTCTGCAGCGTGCCGCTAGCCAAGCCGTCCACTGCAAAACCGCTTTTACAAAACCGTCCAGTATCCATAGTTCCATCCGCTGTAAGTAAACGATTCAAATTAAATTGAAATCACTTACTTCCATTTGTCATTTATCCGTCCACGGTTTCAATTTCCGTATATATTCCGTCCCAGCCTATCCTCTAGCATTTTTTAATTTTTTTATCAAATCCAGGCCATCTTTATGGATCGCCTCCCAGTAAGGCATGTTTCAAATTTATATGTTATTTTTACATAGTGTCTTCCACAAATCAATAATTCGGCCTTCTTGGTCAAGGTTTGAGTCTCACAATCCAACTATTAAATCTCTCATAAAAGCAAGCATTATTGCCAATGTTCCATACTTTAGTCTCATAGGTCAATCATTTGGCATTAGGATGCTCAGTTGAATCTCTTACAAAATTATTAATCATTTTCATGTCAAATCAACTATTGATATATTCCAGATTTGCAGTTTCAGAATCCAACAATTGGTTATCTACAGTTTTTCCGCCAAGCTGAAGTTTTCAATTTCAACAATTATTTTCCAGTTTTGCTATTAACAAGCTTACAATTTCAACAACTAGTTGTCAGTTTTACAATTTACAACCTTACACTTTCAACAGCTATTTTTAAATTTTAATATTTACAATCTTACAATTTCATCGATTATTTTTAAATTTTGCATTAGTTAATTTCACAATTTCCACAAGTAGTTTTGCCTTGTAGTACTGCAATTTAAACAACTCCTTTTTAAATATTTGTGCCTTTAAATTCTCTATAAATACTCTTACATTTATTTTTTTATTAGTATAAGCTATTGGAAAAATTAAACAACAATAATGCAATTTTAGAAGTTTAAACTTAATCAACAATACAAGACTCTAAATCAAAATATTAAACAGTAAAATTAAAATTGAAAATCTAATGTTTTGGATCTGCCCGTTTTTTTGTTACACTTTGTTGGTTGTACCTTTTGGTTTTAATAGTAAGCATTTTGAGCTGCTATTTATTAACTGCTCGATACGTGATAATATTGATTATCTTATTGGGTGAGTAGGATCGATGAGAGTTTTACACCGCCTGTGTGAGTTTGAAAAGGGGATGCAAACCAGGTTCCACCATCTTACGCCACGCTCGGATTGTAGTTCGAACTAAATATCTAATTATTATTAAGGAGATATCTAATTCAAATTATAATTAATTGTAAATTAAAATATAAAATATATAAAACTTATATAAAAAATATGGGAAATAAGTTGCCTATTTATATTAGTGGAAATAGAAGCGGGTAACCCATCTTAAGAATAAATATGTAAAACTACTATCTGAAAGTTCACTTTCCATACTTAAAAAAAGAAATAGAATAATGCTCTGTTCTGGAAAACAATACGTCATTCTAACTACAAACAAAACAATTCCAGTACACTCGAGATGCACACGGAATATTGAAGCAAGAATAAATAGTGCAGACCCAAAACGTTCTAATTCATTTAACATGCAATAGGCAGTTGTGAGAGTGCGATAGAATGTAGTAGAATACGCTATGCCATCTTAGAAACTCTAATAGTAGCCTAGTATTTGCAAGACAATTCTAATAAAAAAATAAAATGATTAACAATCATTTCCACCACACCGCTCCGCTGCTCACAGATATTCGCGTCAGGTCCCGTCTTGTATAAACGCACCCGCAATGAGCAGCCGACATTAAATTATTGAGATGCAGTACCTTAGAAATGGATTCTACTATTTGCTGAGAAACTTCTCTGTAAATTGTCCAAGACTCTCTATTAATAGCACCACTCTACAAGCAGATCCCCATTATTCAGATATGGTTATTACAATTGTGCGTAACTGTTATTACTATCTTCACTACCCTTTTTAGTAGTACTACTATAATTAGTAACTGATTAGTTTTACTATTAAACGTATTAGTTTTTATAGCCTTGCTTCACTTAATACGGTTGTTAGTTTATTTAGTTATATTCCTTTTTTGCAATAATTAATATGCTGATTATTATTTTTATTATTATTAGTATTATTAGTAGTATTTTTATTATTATAATTATTATTGATGTAATCATTATTGTCATTATTTTAATCATTGCAATTGCTAGTTTTTTGTGGCTTGGTTGAAACATTCAAGTGTTCGTGTTGTTCAAGGGATGATTTACCGTGCTTCTTAAAACTATAAACAAACAATTTTGAAAAGAAAAAAAGGCATATTTTGCCAGCTACCACGCCGCGCAATATCACGGATATAAAATATCTGACGTTTTAGAAGACTGTTCTTTGACTCTGAACTATCATCAAATTGATTTATGATTAATGCCGTTGGTAGTTACGATCTGCTTACTGCATTTGTTTTTTTGGTGTTCCAATATAAACAACAACAATCATTCAAAGAAATTTGAATATGTGCTCTAAATGATAGGGCTCGTGGTTGACTTATATTATTTTGAGCGCAGCATAAAATAGTGGTTCGCGTTTTTACAAAGTGTAGATTTTAATCAATTGCTTGATTCAATTTTAAAAAAAACAGCTGATCTCTCATCACTGACTAGTTGGGCAAATCAAAACCCAGGATTTGCTAGCACAGACCTTGTGTAATATCGTAAAAGAAAACCATTCAAGACATTTGTTACCCGTGAAAATACTTACAATCCTCAGTTTAAATGGGTCAAGAATCCTAGCTTGGAAGCGTTCTTTTCTTTTGGCACCAACAAAATTGTGTTAGCTTCTTTCTTTCACGTTGAACAAATAAATGTAAGTTTGCTTGGAAACTGCATTCTACATTTAGCAAAATTGTATTAGAAAAGTATTTATGATGAACGTGCTGCTTACAGGATCTATACATTTGGTTCATAAAATTCTGAATTATATTTTTAATTTAGAAGTTAGATTAGAAGCTAACAATGATTCATGAGATGGTATGAATCTAGGAGTACCTTCAATTTATCAGGTAATGCCTGGTTTCTCTAAAGAGTTTCATTACTTAAAATCTCTGTAGAATGCTGACAGAGAAATTACCATAGCAAGTAAACCAAATCACAAGAGCTGGCATGACAAAGTAGGCTGCTAGTTGCCATGGCCAGTCTTCAATGAAACTTCATGAGTTGGGAGTTGTTATAAACCAAGCTGCAAATCACAATCCTCAAATAAAAGATAGTGATATGAAAATAAATGCAAACTGATGGATCAAATACTCAAAAAGGAAGCCTCGTTATCTCATTCTGCTTTTGAAATAACAAGGTCTTTACCAATTATTTTTGTAAGGGTTTATAACTCTCTGGGTGTGCCGTTAGCCTCTGCTGAAATTAGAAAAGCTATTGCCAAATTAAAAGACACACAAAATTCTGTAGAATCTAAAGGAGTTGCTGACTGGGAAGGCAAAATCTGTTGAAATAATTAACCAGTTTGCCTGATTAGAGAGTTGCTTCGAGCGATGGTACAGTAGTTATTGGAAAACATGCGTTTCTCCAAGAACTTAAAGCTAGAAAATTGGTAATATTTGACGGTACTCCTTCCACAATGATATATAAGAAGACATATATAACCTTTGGCTATATAGACAATAATGGTTTATTGGTTTCCTGGTGCTCATGCTGTTGTAGATTCTGAAAATAGTCTTCAAGTATTACTAATTCTTAACTTGCTTTCAGAAATTTTTACGGTCCCCTCTCAGCAGAGTTTTTTGTTTGTGATAACTCAGTATTTCTTCAGAAATGCTGTATCAGAGTTTAGCAGAGGTACTATTAAGATCTATTTATTTATTTGGCATGTTTCCACTTATCGGTCAAAGAAATTAGGTCGCATATATTATCGTTTAATTTTAAAATTACTATTGGATGCCATGCATACCAACTCCAGAAGAGATGTATTAACTTTTGTACAAAATGCTAATGAAGCTGGTGGTCAAATTGGCTCACATATTCAAACGTATATTGGGGTTCAGCGTACGCTGATTGCAAATTTTCAATAAGTTACAGGGTTTTTTTCTCCACTGTTGCTTCCAACCCTTAGTACTCACGCTTTGGACGGTCTTCATTCTCAATATAAGTCACCATATTTGGGTAAATTTCCAAAAGCACATCGTCTATTTCAGTTAACCAAAAAGCTAACTGCATTTCAGTCTGCAATTGACAAAAGAAAAAATGTTGGGGCCTTTAAAAACATTTACCTTTCCTCTTTGTCTGCAGCAAGATGGCCTCAGTTCCTAAATTTTTCAGTAACACCTCAAAGAAAAATGGGTTCTGAAATATTACTTGCGATGAAATCCAAAGAAAGGCCTGGTCTGGAACTTAACAAAGTTGATGGCGTGAATGATGCGTGTAATTGTACCTTTTTCTTAAAATTTCAACTAGCTTTCAAACATGTTTTCTTTTTGGATCTCAGAAACGAAGACGCACTGATCAATTGGGAAACTATTTCCAATCGATTTGGCCGAGGTGGATTAGAAGCTTATGAAACTATTGAAAACATTGACACTTTGAATAATGGTACTTCTGGTCCAATGGGTTCGCTGTGGTTGCTCAACGAAGAGCAACATTCGATGAGGAATTAGAGAAAATAAGATTACAATATAATAGTTCTCTTCAAGAGTTCAACATTGATGATGCGGTTATGATGCTCTTAGCGGTAAGTAATATTAATATTATATAAATAAGTTAGCCCGATTTACTTATACATGTTTAATAGTATTTCCAGTGCTTCGTGCGAAGCTTTTCTCGTTGTTTAGCACTGGAATTATTTACAACTGCCAGGTTTCAACTATTATACTGTGCAAGACATATACTTTTTTTTTTAGTCTAACTGCAACGAGGAACCCACAAGAATTTAAATTCTCACAAAAATTGGAATATTATTTTAGCTTATATTTTTGCGTTCCAGACCAGCATGATACATGCCCAACAACTTTCAACTTTTTTTATCCGTCTATAAAAGGGATTTTATCCATTGGTCATTTTTCATGCTTTTGGACACAAACAAATTCGAATGCCAAACGGTAATCTATAAAACCTGTTTTTGAAGGAACTAAAAATAAAATAATAAAATGTTCCTAAACAAAAGTATTTCAAAGAGGGTAGTCAAAGCAGCCAAAAAAATGTATTTAAATACAACGATACTGAGTAAGCCACGGGCTAGAGTTTGTTAAAAGCAAGTGAGAACTAAATGCATAAAATAATGTATGAGAAAAAAAAAGGTTCTTTCTGTTAGCATTCTCTTTGTATGGTTTCTAAGTTTCTCAAAACATACTTCCACAAAGGTTTGCGCATCAACGGTGCTCTGAAAAAATATTATTATGCATTTGTTGGTTTTTACTTTTCTGTTGTTGGCTTGTTTTCGAATAATTTTCTAAGGCATTTAATATTTGGCACTGAAAATTTCAGAAATATTTTAATTACTATCTTTTGGAGTTAAGCTCTCCTATGTCCCTTATCAATCCTGATATTGGAGAGGATATTTTTTTAGAAACTTGCAATGATTCAGGTAAAACCAAAAACTTAATGAAATTTCATCAAGCAGTATTAAATGAAATTAAAATAATTGACATAGGAATATTGGAAATAGATGTAGAGAATGAATTTTGATCTGAATGGGAAATAAATTACGTAGGTATTTATAACAAAAGCAAAAAGTTAAGCTGTTTTGACTGTATTGGTGAGCAATTTAAATTGTTTCCAAAAAGTATTGATTCTGACATGTCGGCAGAAGCAGTAACTACAGATGTAATATTCCGACCTATAATATTGGTATCTAAACAGTTTATAGATGCTGAAACGTTTTATTTATAAATGCCCTATGTGACGTATTTCAACAAAATTCTAATTTACAAAATTTTGCAATCAAAGTTTGTTTTAATTGTATTCTTGCTACTTAAGCTATCGTCTAACATTTGTTTACTCTTGGCAAATATATGCTTTATCAGATTTTACTAGTCACATCCGCTATGTTAACAAACCATTAGGATAATCCGAATTAACGAGTGCCATTACCCTGCCGCCGTCTTAAGCATGTGAAATATATTTAGATCTAATAGCATATGCTTACGTAATCTATGGATTATTACGTAAACTGCGAAACTGCAAGTTTGACTTTTCTATGCTTTAGTGAGTTAGCTGGATTTCTTGCTTTTTCTCCTTTAAACTTAGCCAAACTAAAGAAGAGAAATATTTTTTTTTTACATTTTTAATTACATTTACTTTCTACTAGTAGTACAGATAACTATAGTAAGATGAGCAAACCACATCCGTGGCATTTAATTTCCTTTACCTGGCTTTGAAACATCAACTCGTCTGGAAATTGTTGAAGAGGTGATGAGAAGATATGACATCAACCAGCTTCCAGATAGTCCTCAAATTATTTTCAGAAAAAATGATTTTATTGACATTTTGGAGGCGGCAAATCAGATTGTTGGTGGAGATGCAACTATCGATGAACTTTGCCACCGAAGAAACAGTATACGTACTGCAGTACCTGTGTCAAAGAAAAGAAAATTGGATGCATCTGTTGAATTCGGTGATTCTAATGAGAAAATTAGTGACGGTGATGTCGGTCCCGCTGAGGTAACGTTATCACTTTTAAAATTGAAAGCCGAAGGTCATTTGAATGAAAATTCCTTTTATGCTTTAATTAAATCTTCGCCAAAGTAAAAGAGGATCCTCATTTAAGTATTACCGGAAGAATCCCTTAAGTCAAAGGTTTATCTTGATTTCTTATCAAAACAAATTTCTTTTTATCCTTCCTTTGTATTGATTTAGATTATGTAAAGACTATATAGCCATATATAAAATTATCTTTAAAACAACTAGAATCTAATTCCATTTTTAATTTTTCAACAATTACAGCTCCATCCTTAGCACCTACTTCTGAAGTTGGTTGGGTTCCTTTTGCAACTTTTAATTTTAATAATTGCTTTTCATGATCTATAATCACAGAAGAAGATTTCAAGAACCGAGTTGACCATATAGTTGGTAAGACATCATTGTTGTATATCTTATTTGCAGTATCAGACTAGCATGCTGGATCTACTGCATTTATACAGATAATTTCTTCGTCTTTATGATCAACTGGAAATGTGTCGATATTTGTATTCTTAATTTTATAAGATTTTAAGTCAACTTTCCATGTAAAAATTGACTTTGTTCTAGGAAGGACCGCTATTAAGTAATGTGAATCATACGTTTTATGATCATAAAATTCATGAAAATGAAAAAATGAAAATAAATCATCTTTGGGAATATTTTCAGGTAAATTTACAGGTATGTTAAACAGTTCTTTGGTCAATTGTAAGCCTTTACATTTAAATACATATAATGATTGATTTGTTAAAAAATTAATAAACATTCACCATCTGCTAGTAAGGTAGCATATATTATAGAGTAACTCGTTTATAGTAAAGTTTTTTTTAATAAATTTATTAATTTCAGACTTGAATCACGATTCGGAAGATTAAAAGGAATCCATACATGATTTTTATTGAATCTGGATGCAGAAACCACAGCTTCCCATTATTCGTTTTAAATAATTTTTGAATTGACTTTTGATAACCAGAGAGTTTATCATGCAAACCAGTTAAGAAAATTCTTTTTTTCTTAAAATTAGAATGAAAAAATAAACTTAACTGATCATTATCAATAGTTTCAATATTTTGTTTATCTTTATTTGTGAGCATTCCGTTTTACAAAGAATTAAATGAAGCTTGATGAACAATATTATTAATATCAACATCATCAAAAAGTTCGACAAATTGTATTAATATATGACTTATATTTTTATTTTTCAATTCATGAATTAGTAAAGAAAGATCACCATTTAAATTATCAATAGATTTATTCAGATAATACTGATTCTTGAAAGTAATTAATTGATTCGATAAACTAAATTCTGCTTTTGTTGGGATTATATCACTGAAATTCAAATTCTGAATGAACATTTTTAAAATCAATTTCAGTATTATTAACATAATTTTTTAAACTATTAATATCAATTTCAATAACAGCAACGAAGTAATTCTTAAAAGCATTACCATAAACAAACATTTGTTGAATTATTGGCCATTACTATGACCATCAATAGTAGAAAAAAACAGATATCACTATTTTTATTTTCATTGCTGCCCCCATAAAAATGGAACATTTAGTTTTTGAGGTTGTATTTCCATTTACGATTTTTGGCGGAACCGACAAGGGTGAGATGCATAACGAGGTAGCTGTTTTGCTTTTCGTAATGTGAGATCCTAATATTATTTACGGTGTTGTGTGTGTTAATCTAAGTATATACAGAGGGCGTACTCTAAGTGAACCGCTATATACTGCCAGAAAAACTAAATAGCACCCCAAATTATTCCAAAATTTACCAATAATTATCTCACTGTGCAAGACTTCACAACGATCCTACTCACCCAATAGGATAATCAATATCACCAGGCGTCGACGAGTTAATAAATATCAGTTCAAAATGCTTACTATCAAAAACCAAAGGTACAACCAACGAAGTGTAACCAAAAAGGGGGGAGGAGGGGCTGATCCAAAAAATTGATTTGTTATTTTAGTTTTACTATTAATATATTGATTTATATAATCTTTTATTGTTTAGTAAATTCGATTCTTCAAAATTGCTTAAGAATTGCTTAATTTATTTGATAATTTTAAAGTAATACTAAAAAATTATAAAAGTATTTATATAGTTTAGCAGGCATACATATTTAAAAATTAATTGTTGGAATTGTAAAATTGTAAAATGTAAAATTGAAAAATAATTGTTAAAATTGTAAGATTTAAAATTGTTGATGAAACACAAAAAAAGATAAAAATAGAAAAAATATTAATTAGTTAAAGGTAACACAGAATTTTAATTACTATATAAAAAATATGAAATTTTATTAGTATTTAGGGTAACATTATATAACGCTGCATTAATTAAAGGAAATCATTGTTTTTTATTTTTAGCTTTATTTTGATAAAAGAATTTAATTGAAGTTAAAATTACTTGATTTGGATTGAGAACTTATTTTGGTGATACGGTCGATTATCTTGTTTTGAAATTTATCATAATAAATATGTTTCTTGATATGGTGAATAAATCCTGGAGGCGGAGAACCATTTTTTCCATTTAAAAGATAATTGTAATGATCAATATTAAAGGTAACCTTATTTCCTTGGAAATGATTAAAGGAAGTTTTGATTCTTTCATTATTATTGACTTCATTTTTAAATTGATTTAATAATTTTTGATCTCTATTTGAATGTAGTTTTGAATAAGTGATATAATTTGAAATCATAATGGAAAATATTTCAAAATAAATGGTATTTCTAAATGAATACTTTTTTGATCTAAATGATTGATCAATATGAATAACAAATTGAAAAGTTAATGAAAGATTATTAAATGAAAATTTATTTAATTGTTGATTAAAGTATTTTAATTTAATAGGTTGAAGTTTAATGTGTTTTGAAACTGATCTTGATAATTGATTATAAATTGTTTGAACTAAAGGATCTTGAAATTGAATATCGAATAATTCAAGTTTATTTTTATGAAATTTAATAATAATTTTAGTGTTAAAAGATACATGTAATATTTCTGATTGCATACCAGTGGTAACACAGTTAGCTAGAAAAACTTTTAATGCTCGATTCTTAAATAGATCGTCGTAATAGATTAAAATTTTGTTATCTTATTGAAGAGTTTTGAATATAACTGATCAATTTGAAGAAATAAAAACTTGTTGTTGTTGAATTGATGTAAAAGTTTCTTGATTATTAATTAAATAATTCTTGGAATCTCATTGAGAAGATTCTCAATCATTAATATCAATTATTGTAGGCATTCTGAAAAGAATAATTTAACTTGATTGCATAATATATAATAATAAGGAAAATATATTTGAAAATATGTGAAATTCAGCTAAATTTGTACGGACCAAATTCTTGACAAATTGGCTTGAAAACTTGACTTATCAGCCCGATTTATTCAATTTTTTGAACGATATTTTTGTGAAAGACCTAATTGTTGGATTTTTGGGCTGAAAACTTGACCAAGAAAGCAAAATTGCTGATTTTGGGGAGAAATTATGAAAAAATAAAATATGAATTAGAGAAAAGGTTTACTGGGAGGAGATCCATAAAACTGGGGTTGATTTGATAAAAAAACTAAAAAAAGTTAACGGATAGGGTAGGAAGGAATATATACCGAAATTGAAACTGGGGACGCAAAAATGACGAATGGAATTAGGTGATTTCAATTTAATTTCAATCGCTTCCTTACAACGGCAATATTTTATTTGCCCCTCGTGAAACGGAATTCAATTTATTAATATTTCCCCAGTTTTTCTTTTCGGATATAAAGGGAGCCCACATTTCCCACATTCATTCCTGTTTCGAGTTAGAAGGAATTTGGGTCGCGAACAAAACCCGTTTCAAAAGGTAGGGTGTGCTGTAAATTAATAATACCCATTTTCAAAAAAGGACACAAACCGATACATTTGAACAATCCTTAACAGTTGGTAACCTCAAGTACATATTTAGACCGTTCTAAAATAAAAGCAAAAACCACGGGGTAAGGCGCTACACGTCTTACAGTACAAATCATTGAATTCATAATTCTGTCATCTACAATGATGAGTTTTACTTTCAGTATGAAAATCATTTTCATTTTTCAAATAATTTTTATAATCTTTTTTAATACAGGATTAAATTAGAACCTAGATAGGTCACGCGTGTATTTATGTGGAATGGCGAAATTTGAAAAAAATTTGCTTTTCCACGATTTTCGAAATTTTGCCCAAATTTTTGCATTTGTTCCACATTTTGCATTTTCAATTTTCTATCAATTTTTTTTCCAAAATTTGCTTCCAAAATTTGCTTTTTATCAAACTTTGCTTTTGTCAAGATTACAATCAATCACTTTATAAATTAAAAATCCAATAATCTCAAATCCTCATTCAAATTAAAACGAAAACAAAATAATTGAACTGAGATAAAACAATGAAAACAAAACAACATATATCTTAATAGCTTTATGAACAATATTATTTATCTATTAACATGGCGTTGGCTATTTTAAATTCTGTTGCGCGAAGTAGAAACATCACGTTTTTAATAAAAAAGAAATCCAAAATATAATTCTAATAGTCAATCAAAGGACGATAATAATGGTGAAAAACCGTCTGTAATTGATTTAAAAGAAGTTTCAGGATTACCGCTAACGGCATTATTTGATTTTGCCCAAACAACATTCGATGAGCATTCAGAAGAATTTTAAAGTACTTATGGAAGATTTTTCGAATCCTTTTATAAAGAAAATAAATTTTAGAGAACCAGACTTCATGGGGATACTACAGGATTTGAAGAACTGTTAGAAATGCTTGAAACACCAAAAACTTTCGAAAAAATATTGGGCTATCTTGATCATGACTCCAATTGTAATGTAGTTATTAATGAAGAGATTGACTCTGAACATACAAACATCAAACATTTTCTAGATCATTTAGCTATTTGTGCGGGTACATCATGGTTGTTCTATTTTGATACTCCAAACAAAGTTTAATTGGTATCAAAGATCAGATGATCACCCTTTTTGAGGCTACCAAAATCATCACTGTTGAATCTATAGGTGAAAACATTTCTTTTGAATCTAATATTTCATTGGAAAAACTATTGGTCACCATTCCTTATTATGATTTCATGTTAAATGCCTACTTAGGTTTATTAAATATTCAACTACAAATTGTTAGTTGTACTGTATCTTACTGCAATTATGTTGAATCTAAATCATACTGCTTTAAGAAAAATTATTATGTCTATATTAGAGCTTTATTACCCAATATCAAATTTTACTACATCATGCAAAATATCAAAGATCAAAAAGCTAAAGCTGCCAATCAATTCCAAGATTCCACGGCCTTCGATGATTCAGAAGAAACAAATTTTGATTCCAAGTTCATCTCAACTTTGGCATATGATAACTTATTTAATACTAATGAAGATCGTATGAGGTTAGTTAAACCCACTTCAATTACACCCACTAACTTATTAAGTCACAAATTCATTAACTCCAAATTAAGATATTCTAAAAATAATAAATCTTCAGGTATTGAAATCTCTACTTTTGTCATTTCTCCATTCGATATGCATCATGTTATTATGGCTAATTTATTTGGTAACACGTTTACTTCTAACCGAAATGCCTCTGCCTATGTATGTCAGAAATATGAGTATATCAATATTGATGCAATCTCTATGTGTTCTCTTATTTATTAACCATATCGTAATTCTTCAGATTATGATACTATTGCGGAAACTTATGCCTTAGAAGCTCGTTATATTTAGTACTTCAGGCTCTTTCCTGTTTGGTGTTGTCTCTATTAATATACATATCCCCATCAATTCTCGGTTTTTATTTCAATCTGTTTTTTAAATTATCACTTTTCATATAAAGAATCCATCGATCACATTTAAAATTATTATTTACAAACTTGTTAACTTTATCATTATTTTTACTACAAATTTATTTATCAAACATTATTAAAAATCATCCAAAAAAACATAAAAAATCAAATATCAAAAAATATCTTTCTTTCCATGATAATGTTCAACTCAACTACTTTGTAAATATCTAACAACCATAAATTCGTTATTAGAAATCAACAAATAAATTACAATTTTCTCTCTACTTTTTTCTTAGTTTGTTTTACTCTCCCTGTTATTGTGAATTCATTACACATTTGCAGTTTATTATCTTTTCAATCCTTTCTCTAGTTTGCAACTCAATATTTTATAGTTTATAGCTTCTGTTTCAAATAATTAGTTATTTCAATAAGAATGATTTATAATAAATATATTGATTTTTTCAGATGAATTATTTATTTAGAAAGATCTGTTTATAGGTAGTGTCAACACTGGCATTACACGGGTTAACAATAAGGGATAAGTATTGCCAACCATACCCCATAATTACTCAAATTCTATACTCCTCTACATAAATAGTGCCAACTAAATGAATGTGAAAACAAATGCGGAAAATTCAAAAACCTAGAAACAATTAACAATTTGCTTTAACATAAAAAATTTTTCAAACAAGCATATAACTAAACCTGTATGGATTGGTCTTAAATATAATTAACAGAAAAAGAAATATTATCCATCAACTAGGAAACTATTAGGTTAAAGATAATAAAATTACTAAATACCGAACCGCCATTCTGGGGCAAATAATGCCAAGCACTGGAAAATGTAATGCGTGTGTGCTTTAACGAAATATGTAGGGGCTGCTGTTTTCAATCACAGTATCATTCACATTATCTTTTAGTGCTTGTTTCCTTTTTACCCTTCCGTAAAACTAAACTACAGCAATATACTATTTATGCTTATATGAAAATCACGTTATTTTCAAATATGCTTTCAGGCCCTCTTGCTTCTTCCAAGCAAAATGCTCTACTGCTGGAACGGTTTAATGTTTTTATAATTAACCCCGTGGCGAAATGGCATATGTTCTATTAGGAAACAAAAGCAACAAGGTCATCCAGCTAACAAACACTCATGGTGCTGAAAATGAAATGATCATGATGGATATACCTTAGCCTGATCTGCAAATAACCATAAACATAGGTTTGTCAAAGTAGGTGCTTAGTATCCTGAAAGAAACTCAACCATTGATATGGGTTCTTCTCTTAAATATGTTCAAACGCTGCGTCATAATCATGACATTCTGGCCACTTATAATAATTTTGCTGTAAGTGGATCTAATGAATTATAGTAGGGGAGGTAGCCAAAGGATATAAACAGCTCAAAAGTAAAAAACCATAACAAATAGATTAGTTGATTCATATGGAACTTTAGCAGCAGACAAGATCTGTAGTGGTTGAAGCGCTACCGTATTCTAAAGTTTAATCAAAAATTAAAGTAGCCCCATGGTCCCCTCACAAACCGTTGCTGCGGATATGGATTTACCCGTTGTTCTCTTTGAGATTTCGGAAAAAAAGTTTTGGTCACTTGTCGGAGTTACCATGATTTTCTTTGTAAAATCTGTTTTGGCTGGATTTTTTGACACTGCGTTGCTTATCATGGACGCCACCCACTGCACAAATCGGGTGTTTTCTTTTATTTAAAATTTCCTTTAATGATAAGAGTTATATTGTCACACCACATGCTCATTTTAGTGTAAAAAGTGAAAATAATATTGACACTAAAACTTGTTTAGGCGAATTAGAAAGGCTTAGTGCTCGAATTTTTCGTTCGCAGTATGTTATTACGAATACCGGTGCGGTGTAAAGAAAAGCGTTAAACATGTTTTGGCCTAGCAGTAAGTTTTACTTTTGTGGCTGGCATGTGGAAGAGTTCTGGCAAGGAAAAGTTCAAAGGTACCCGTCAGGTGGTTTAGTTAAACTCCTTGTTAAAGCAAAATGTGTGCAGAGACTTGGGAACATGCAATTGGATATGGAGGCTAATCACCGAAGCTAGTTGTATTGGGTTAGTTGCAATTGAAAATTATGTTAGGACTTAGGTAACATCTCTTCAATTTTGGTCTGTGGCGTATAGAAGATAAAGTAAATACCTTCTTCAAATATTGTCCACTTAACTTGCAGAAAGTACGCACTCCCAGCTCAAAAGTGTTTTTTGATGGAGGTATTGTAACAACGGACTCCATTGAACTATCGGTTACAAAATTATAAAAAAAGCACCTGACCATTGATGAAAGAGAAAAGAAGGCTGCACATGATCAAAGTTACAAAGTAAATTATGGAACAAAAAAATGGCCCGACATTCAAGGGTTTTCGACGGTTTTTCAAAACAAAATGGGGCTGGAGATTATGCATGGTGAGGGTAACATGGAGCGGGAAGTGTCAGATAGGATTAGCCCAGCCACATTTTCTAATGAATGTAACGTTTTTCAGGCGTATGATCTACCCTAGAGACAGATATGTTTTGCAGATATTTTAAAAGGTTATGATTCCTTGAATTTTTCTCAAATTCGCAATATTTTCTGTAATTTAGTGGTGGAAGCCTATCAACTTTTGACCCGAGGATTATAAATGTTTCCGAGCATACTGTAAACATTGCGTTTAATCGGGATATTATTGAGTACTGTTGACAGAGATGGTTTTTCGATTATTTCTGACCTCAGTAACTAAAGTAGTCAATTAGAGTAATCTTTAAAAAATTTCATTCTATTTTTACTAAAAAGTTACCTTCTTTTTTATTTTTTTGTTTACTTATTTTTTATTTCTTTATTATTTTTTTTGATACATATTTGTATCATTTTTATATCGGATAATGCTTCCGTGTATCACTTTTTTTTTTTTGATACACATTTGAACCAAATTTATATCGGATATTAATTCTGTGTTTCATTTATTATTTCCTGATACATATTGTTATCAATATCCTATCGGTTTACATTTCCTATCTCCTATTTACTCTCTTGATACAGTGTTGTATCATTTTTATTTTTATTCTTTTAAATTTTATTATTATTATCAAATGAATTTCAAAATGTCAATGAATGGAACTATGACATTACCAACTTCAGCGTTTGTTATTCAAGTATGGAAAGAAGTTCCTAAAATACTCAAATATTATTCCGAAAACTCAAATTTACATTTTTTTCTTGATGAGACTTCAATTAAAAGCTTATCTCCTTCTATTCAAACCTTATTTCTTAATCTAGTTAACGCAAGCGGCAAACATTTCCCTATCACTTTTTATTTTGTCAAGGCGGCATTATTAATTTCATATAAAGATAGTACCCTTTCATATATGGCAGAAAATCAAATTCTATTAAACTATTTAAATTATATTCTTAGACTAAATCATTTTGATCCCTCTAAAATTGAAATTATTAAACCTAACAGTTTCAATTCGACTATTAATTTACCTTTGGATAGTCATGTTCAATCAACAAAGTTTATTTTTATTTTACATTCAATTTTATTTCCAACCAATCAAAATCAATTAAATTATCAAAAAGAAATTTCCGGAATTATTTGTGATATCATCCTACCACCACATAAATATCACTTACTTAATCAAACATACATTCAACTTATCATTGCGATCATCATCAAAAACTCAATAATCTTGAAACCGGAACAATGGAACTAGAAATTATTACTCAAAAATTTATTACGTCATCAAATTATAATATTGTCAAAAATGAACTTCCCGGAGAAATCAGATCCCTTAACCGTCTTACAGGCTTTAGATTATACAAAAATACAAATAATAAAATTTACTATAGGAAAGCCAAATCCGAAATAGGAAAAATTGTAATTGATTGTTCCAACAAATTACACTGATAATGTTTTACACATTTTCCGTGTTGAATTCAATGGACAGGTTCTATCCAAAATTGAATTATGGAACAAAAATAAAGGTAAGTCTCATAATATTACCAAACCAATGTTTGAAAAGATATTTTCTAAATTTCATTTAGTAATTGCCGCTTCATCAGACACTGATTCTCATGATCTTATTATGCTAAATTAACTCGATTTTCTATTTTTTTTTACTTATTTTTTTATTTATTGCTATTTTTTACTATTTATTACTATTTATTACTATCTATTACTATTTATTACTATATACTACATTGTTTTTTATATAAATAATCCCCAAATATATTCTTTTTATTTCAACTTTTATTTTATTTTTTTATCTTCACCAATTCTTTATTCTTAATAATTATTAATTTTTTTTAAAAGTCAAAAATCTGTAGTTGTATCTTTATTAGTATACAGTACAGCGAAACTCTAGAAAACTGCCATCAATTATTTTAAAATTTTCACAACGAGTTGGACTACGCTCAATGTCAAGAGTTAAATTCAAGTACGCAAGATTTAATGAAAGAATTTTTGTGGCGATAGTGGTTTTATAGTTTTAATAAATATAGTCTCCTTGAACATTTTGGGAAAGTGATTGGCTGAAAGCTGATCACACCTCAATCATTAATTATGTTAGAATTTTGAACCCTTACTAATACAACCTTGAAGTCTAGCCTTTCTCGCGCAGGTTGAGGAGTTCCAAAAATTAGATTTTTGAATTTTTGTTGGTATCATCTTACACCACCTGTATATTGGATTCCTTTCTTACTATTGCATTGGGCTGGTATGAAAGGCCGCTGTCGCGGTATCACAACGAACATGTTCACGCCAGAGGCAAAACAGTTGTTTGACAATAAAAAATAATCGAAATTACGTCTTATACCTGCCAAAATCGCCCACATGGTGGACCAATCGCGAGACCCTACGGATCAGGGGATTAACGACTAGCTATTGCACAAAGTAAGCTTCTTACTTGAAGTTTTGATATTTTTCTGAATGATGCTGTGACTCAATGTCCATTATGCTTTTTGGCAGATGCCATAGCTCACCTTTTTTCCCTGTAATGCTAGTTGTATTCCAATCAAATTTCAAAAAAAGTTAATCAAAGAAATATACTTCATTCACAATTTGAATCAATTGATGATCCAACGTCAGTTGATGCAAATAATGTTTTACTGCAATTTATGGAGTGGAACGTGTTAGAAAGCAACGTTGCTATCCTTTTTTGTTGGAAGTTTTGGCTCAGCCAATGGAAAGGCTTGTGCTTTTGTTTGATTGCCACAATTGAATATTGTTAATATCAAAGGCAAATCCTCTTCTTTCTGAACAACAATTTTTACAACATATATGTTTCTATGAGGATTAATGCTTATATCTATTATCTGTCTATTCCACTATTTTAAATGCTATCTATTTATTATAAATGATATATAAGGAGGCTGTTTTCCCCTATTCTTTTATTTGATTTTATTTTCCCCTTTTTCTGATTTGATCGATTAAGTATATATAAATTTACATATATATTAAAGTATAATATACATAATTCTATTTTTTCAAGAAATTATCTTTATTAAAATATAATAATAATATATAAAAATATCGCTAGCTGATCACCAGTCATTCAATTATAAATAAATTACTATCTTAAATATATTATCTATATTTATATTGATCCACAATTATTAAATCAGTATTCAATAATATCTATCAATTACAGATATTATTTCAGTCTTAAAACATTACACCATTAAGTAAAGTAGTCAAAAGCCTAAGAGCGATTAATCCCATCTTATCAGAACGTAGGTTTTGATTATGGTTTGGTTAGATATGAAAGAATTGCTTTGCATAAAATTAAGTGATTAAGAAATTTTTTTATATTATTATCTAAAAATAATTTGTAGTTGTACTGATTTAATTTATATGGTTTATCTTAATATATATATCATTTAATAACCGATTTTTTCATTATGTTTGAAGTTGAGGTTAATTTAATGTGTAATTAACGTAGATAAAATATGAATAACTGTCATTATATAATATGTATCAATATATATTGTATTTATTACATCTATGCTCCTTTTGTTTTGCTATATCAGCATCTAACTCTATTAAAACAAAGATCACACGCTAATCGCTTCTGGATTGATTAGCATAACAACATTCGAATAAACCAAAAAATCTAGAGATGAAAAATTTTGACATATTGAATACTTGGATATTGCAATTTCTAATGTAGGATTCTGAGATATTTCTTTTGATTCTTGATTATTAAAAATATTTTTAGTTATTAATATATCTTTTCGCTTATTATAAAAACCAGGATTTCCACCTCTAACTTGAATTAGACTGGATCTAAGAGAACTTATCAAATATTGATTATTATTTCCATCAATAACATGTAATGCAATAACAATATAATAAAACGGTTGAAACATTCAACATCTACCATTATCTGGGGTTGCAATTTTAAAATTGAATTTTTCTTAATAAAAATATTAATTTATTTTATCTTTGCTAAATCACTAGAAAAAAAATCAAATGTAGATGAATTTAATTGAATTGATGTAGTAGATGTTTTTTGATAATTTCCTTATTTCTTTATGTTCACTAGAATTATCATTATTACAATGACCTTTATGACTATTATATTGAATATTACAATCTTTATTAGACTCTTTACTTGATGTTTCATCAAATATTAGTAAAACTAGTATATCATTAGAAAAATTAGTTGCTGCGTAGAGAGCTAATCTGAAAGATTTAAATTTATTTTCAATTTTTCTTCTTTTTGTAACATTTCCGACTTGATTGAGGTTGGCTTTTTCCATTTCAATTTCCTTTCCCATTTTTATTTTTATTTTTATTTTGATTCTCATAATTCTAATCATAATCATAGTTTCTAGAATTAAACATACTGAAGTTAAAATTTAATTTTTCAATTCTAGAAATGAATTTTATTTTAGAAAGTTTTTCACAGCTTGAGGATTTTGTTATATGAATAAAATTTCTTCTATATCAAGATATGGATGTTTTCTTTTTTATGTTTTGAACTTGCGTCCAAATTCGGATCTAGTTTTTTATTGAGTATATTATTTTTTATATATATATCACTTGATAAAGTATAAAAAGATTTACCATCAATTTCTCCCTTTACTTTGAATTTCATCTATTCAGTTTTAGCCATTAAGAATCGGAGTCTATTATGCAGGTCAAATATTGATTCAATTTGAGTATTATTAGATATTATACATTCATTTCTAGCGTTTTAATCTCCATTAGGTGCATAAGGCTTATAAGTCTCATTTGAAATTAATTTGAAATTCTTAAATATTAAAAAGAATGAAAAGTTATTAGGAAATGAATTGATCTTAAAACTATTTTTGTATTTTGAATTAAATAATCTTTTTGATTGATGGTACTTAATATTCGAACTTAAATATTTCCGTAGATATTCATTTTTAGTCACCGTGTTTGGTACTTCAATTTACATTATTTGAATTAAGGATTTTCTTTCTTTATTTTTAAAAATGAGATTTGCAGATAACATTAAAATACCATTAAGATTTGCTAATTCTATTGAAATGTTTTCACTGGTTTTAGTTTTTTCACTCTTTCATTTAATTTATTAATTTTGTTTTAATTTCTATGTAATCACTCTTGCGGAAATTTGATTTGGATGCTTTAATGTTTGAATAAATTCTATTTTCTGAGTTTGTTAAAGTTGATTAACTTGTAAATGTTTCCTTAAATTTAAAATTTGTACAGTCCTTTTAAAATGATTTGGCTCGCAAAAATGTAATTCAATTTCATGAATGCAATTTGATCCGAAATTTCAATAATAATATAATGTCATTTTTATTGAAGAATGCGTTAAATTTATTAGATGTTGAATTAATATGGCTATTGAATCAGTAGATTTATTTTATTTTTTAGTTGATTTATTAATGACAAAGCAAAAGAAAGTAAACAATTGATTATTGAAAAATTTGATGTTGGGAAACTGTTTATTTTAGTGACCCAATGTTAATTTTTACAAATTTCGTCCCGAGCCATTTTTTTAAGCCTCAAATTCGGAGTTTTTAATGGTGTTTGGGGGGGGGGGTGATGATAATTGGCATTACAATATGCTCAGTCTTCTGTCAGGTGCCTTAAAATATATATTCGTTCCATTCATGTTTTTTACAGAACGACAAATCTGGCAGTATATAGCGGGCCTGTACTCTAAATAGTGTTTTAAATTATCCGAAGTGGGGGATTCTGGGTCATAAACCGTTATCCGTGTTCTGAATTGTGCCAGTTGTTCAATATGTAAGAAGTATTTTCGCACATAAATATATGTGATATTGAAGAAGAGCTAACTAACTAGGTTCAATTCATCAAAGTACGTATTAAATACAGATTATATATATATCTATATTAATTCTACTAAATATGACAAATATAGTAATATAATATGGAACAATCTATTCCTCATTTCACAGAAGAAAGTACTTCTCTTCCAGCAGTAAATACTACCAGTTTGCGAGACCGGACCATGGAAGATCTAAATGTGTCAGGTGGTAATATTGCCCTGAGCCTTCCAGAAAACAGTAACCTCACAAAGTTAAGAATAGTTAGGAAACATTTCACGTGTTCAAATTGCTTTTCCAAGACACGATTCCAGCGAGCGCGGTTCTTTATTGATGATTGTATGTCTGAATTTTCTAATTATTACGAAAAAATATCTAATTCAAAGTATAGAAAATTGTTAATCAAAATATAAAATATAAGACAATTATGCAAAGCATACCGAACGTTACCGTCCTAACTATAATGGTGAACCATATTAGCGTGTAGCCCATGTTTAAAATAAATTTGTACAACTGGTATGTGCAAGTTCACTTTCCATGTATAAGAGAAACAACAGAAACGAATTTTACTAAACAAACCTCAACGTCATTGTTATAACAAACAAGCAGCATCCGGTATATTCGAGATTCCTACTTAAAGTTAATTAAAGATTAGATAATGCACACGGGGCTCTTGTTGGAACAATGCATATGCGAATAGTATTGCTAGGCACTTACGAGAGCTGAGACATAGAAATATCTATGTAATATTATTAAGTCTAAGCATAGCGTACCCAATTTGACTATAATGGTAAGAATCAACTACAAAGAATAAATATCAGTGACGTAAAGCCAATCTCGTACCTGGTCGCCGGCGCGGAAAAAACGTTCTCCATATGGTATTCCAAAATAAAACATATAAACGTTGTCTGAAGGTCTAGTCGTTCGCACTTTTGGAGGTGGCACGATGGAATGCATGGAAACAGCATCAATTTCGATGACTCTAGCAAAAGGATAATTAACCCCTAATCCAAGTTTCCTTCAGTGGCGTGGGATGATCGTTCACGCCACATGACATCCCTGAATTCCCCACAAGACAGTGCTAAATAAATGAGTTGTAAAATTGTAAACTTATGTTACCTCTGAATAGACTTATGCCAACGCTTAGCAAGCTATGGGGTTAATTACCAAATAAAATTAACTCTATTATAATTTTAAATACCATATCAAGTGGACAACAATTAATTTATAAAAAGCAAGCTTAATAAGGCTCACAATTCCCAAAAGGTCAGTAGTTTATAAAAAGTATGAATACTCAATTCATGTATGACTATAAACTTAGTAATAAAAATATAGAAAACTATTTATAAACACCCGCCTAGCACTAGTGTCAATTAAAATGTTTCAACCTTCTGGTCTAAGTAAATTCATTGCAATTCAAAATTCTATGTTCAAGAAAAGGATTAAAGATTTCACTTATACTAATATGTATATGAGGGTTTCGGCACATTGCCTAATATTAGATATATCTATCCCATAGCATATCAATCCTCTTGTTGAATTATCAATCGATAACATTGAGAAAAATCAACTTCCTTTACAAAAATTAACTAAAATTATGTGTATTACCACCAGTCAGAATTTAATACTAAACACTCCCTACAAGCCTATTATGTTGGGGGTCGCGACTAGTGATGTATGGACTCAAATCGAAAATATTAGAAGTGGTTGTTCAGACGAATATCCTGAATTTGGTAAAACACCATATGTAACGCCTTAACAACCCCCTTAATTAGTACCTCCAGAAAAGCTGTTCGTAAGAGCGAAGCAAATAATTGCAAACAATTTGTGGCAACAATAATTGGGTAGGCTGCGAAATTTGTTAAAGATGTTGAGGATTTTATCGATTTGTTGTTTAGTTATCCGATTGCTTTTGATTTAGGAAATATGGAAACTCGAAAACTCTGCCTTAGAGAAACTCTATCCTCCAACAAACTAAGTTTTAATGTTTTATTAATCAAAGCCATTCAAAAAATTATTACAATTGGTTTTTACGAAGATTTTGGCATGTACTGAAATAGCTAAAGTTTTTCCTAAGAAATTATCAATACACTTCACGAATAAGAAAACAAGTTCAATCATGGTTGTAATTTGCTTACTAAAATTCCAATTTTCAAAGTCATCCAAAGAGATAGGTTCGCCTCCGGAATCGTCCTTGTCCCAACAATAAAGAAGTTTTTGCTGGAGCCATTTGGTACGCAACATGCTGAATTTGGTGATAAATCTAATCACAACAAAAGTTTATCAGAGGAATGTTTCAATTCTACTATTGGTAATGTTCTAGTTAAGTATCTACTGTTAAAGTATGTCTATAATAATGCATCAAATCTAGAATATTCCAATTTGCAAGAAAAACTTTGCTACAGAACTTTATCCGACTGCTTGGTGGTGCTACATACATTAGAAAATTGGATCACATAGAGATTCAAAAACAGCTTTAGATAATGATAATGATGATAATGGCACCAAAGGACCTGATCCTGAACATAAACCTTCTCGAAACGCTTCCAAACGAGGAATAAGATTAAGTAACCAACCGGAATCTCCAATATTGATGTATCGGTACTTTTTGCTGTACCTGCTAGAAAACTTATTAAAGGATATTATTGTAGAAAGAATAAAAGTGGAAATACTATTTGCGCAAACTGCTTATTCCATCAACATGATCCCTTAGTGTGCCCTATCTTTTCCAATAATGTTGATTTTTTTCATCAAATGGTTTTGGAGTATTACCGGTGTCCCGGAAATATGGATTCTATCAGAAAATTTGATTGTTATGTGTTTACATTTTTTCCAAAAAATACAAAAGAACAACAGTAAAAATAGGTGACTATGACAGTGTGCCGAGGAACAATCTGGACATGTCACAAGGTCTGTTAAATGAGATCAATTGAAATAATTGAAATTAGATACCTGAAAAATTCAATGGAAGAGTTACCTTCGCTTTTCAAGATAAATACAACCACTATCAACAGGAAATGGTGGTCTGGATATTATCCCTAGAGAGTTTAACAGTATTCGATATATCCAGTCCAGCATAAACTGCATAGTTTTTGATGACTTAACATTGAAAAAGCACAATGATCAGTTCAGGTAATACAGTAAATATGATATAATCTATTAGAGTCCAATTTAACTCATAAAGAAATGGATAATAATCCACGATATTATCAAAGACGCGTAGTCAGAAATAAGGCTCCTCCAGATATCAATGAAAGTCCCATTGATGAAACGTGTAACACTGAAAAATCCTGTAAACTGAACCAAATTCAAAATTCATGTAGAAATACTAATACTAAAGTAAAACAATAATATCCACAATCACCAATTTGTGAGGAACCAGATTATCCTACTTCACCACCCGAAAAGTCAAGGTGCTGAAATTAAAAATCAATCTGATATACAGGAAATTGAAAAAAAAGACTATAAGTCTAGTATCTCAATGACTAATAAAACTTGTTCTCAAATTTTAAAGAGTATATTTGGCAAATGTTTGTTGATGTTACTGGTATTAGTGATACGTATGAACAGTATTATCACCTTTAATTAAGAACTAATCAATATATCGAATAATCAAAAGATGAACTTCCATCTGTGAACGATCAAAAAAATTATGAGTTAATAAGAGTTTGTAATTATGAACAATTTAATTTCTTCTGTGTTAAGATATTAAATTGTAAATTTAAGATCAATGATAGTGAATGGTTATCATTTACAGTAGTCCCTTATCAAGAATAGAATCATCCATTGTATCAAAACTTCAAAGAAAGATTAAACACTATGACCAAGCTTGCCGACTAATCACACATTACGACATCTTTAGAGCATTTAAATGCTAACATTACTCAATGCCAATTCAGTAACATATATCTGATAATCAATTACTGAAGGAATTCCTCAAAAACATGATCAAGAATATTCCTTTGACCCCATATCAAAATGTTTATACAGCCCTTGTCTTTGAGCATGCTTTATCTAAAGTTTATAGGAGAGACATTTATTTAGAGGTACATTGGATATCTTAGTCCAATGTATAAAAGGAGCTATAGTAATTTAAAATATTTCTCCAAAACTTTCCTTTACTTGGAGAATCTCGGATGATCAGTTGATGTTGGTATTGATACATGGAGTTCACAAAATGCGGGAATTACACCAGAGGTTCAATATTTTAGACAAACCAATTCAACTCGAGATTTATCAAATCTTGGACTTAATGGGAGGCCTTTTTAAGGCAAAAATTATACCATATCTGATAAACATCTTCCTTCAACAATTTCTCAAAACCTTTTAAAGCTTATATTGGATTCTGCACCCGAAACTGCCCTCACCAACAATACAACTCTTCTGCATAACTACAAGAATTTACGTATTGAGAGTAAACTGACTATATTAACATTTGTTAGTGAATCTATAGTAGTTAAAGGTAAACGACATATCAAACCGTATTTATGTCTTGGAGGAAAGGTTAGAGAACTTATAGTAAATGACATGTGTATAGTCAAGATTCTGCAGATTCAGTAAGATCTCCACCTAAACATACAAAAAACAAGCTTTATATCTATGTATACTAATCAGGATGGTTTTGGGCTTTGGAGTTATAATTAAAATAGTTTACCTTCTGAGATTAAATATTGTCCATTAGGAGAAAGCTCTCCTACAGTCTACATAGACCTTCTTAAAACTAATAAAGATTGTCTCAACTTTTCTTCTTGTAGTATTCGTTCAACATCATTGGGAGGACTTCATCGGAAATTCAATAATCCTCCTATAAATTTCACCAAGGACCTTTTAAACAAAAGAGAAATCGAAAAGTTCATTTTACCCAAGGAAGAACAGTTCCATTGTGAAATATGTCAAAGAAAAAACACTGTATGAAAACTTACTCAATTCTTTGGATATCAACTAAAGACCTAATGAAGTTGTACAATCAGATGCTATAGGGAAAATTACCCCAATAAGTCTCAGTTCCTTTAAATCTGTTTTAGTGATAATTGCGACATTCAGTAAATAGTCTAACTCAAAATCGAGGGCTTGCAAACGGCAGAAAGGTTACTACTATTATAGGATATAATAGTGCTCAAAATGGATTAGAGGAAACAGCTAATAGAGCCCTATGCAACATTGTGAAAATATTACTTGTTTCAAGTGATTTACCTGATATTATCCGGGAATATGCACATATAGTTTCTAAGGATCTAAATAATGGGTCATTAAATAAAGCGAATATCCCTCCTTATGAATTGTATGAAAATTTACATCTTAAACTGAGTTCCTATTATCAATTTGTATCATTAATATCTTAAAATAAATTTAATTCAATAAAAGACACTGCGAAAACTTTAGGTCCTACAAGATGTATATATTTTTGTGAATATCAAAAACAACTATGACATTTAGTTCTAGATCTTGACAGGAAAAAAATTATCAGTACAAAAACCGTTAACTGTCCTAATTTAGGAAGAGTATTTGAGGACCTAACTATCAAACTAGCAATATCAGAGATCAAAACTCTTCTTATAAATCATTCAAGAAATATTAGATATTCAGTTAATTACTGTCATCCAAATTATCAACCCCCAAATAAGCAAAATTTTTCAACTACTGACTACAAATCTATAAATAATTATTCGAATGAACATCCATTTGATCTTACAACAAATGAACCTATAATTCTACAACAAGATACTTTTGGTGCTAAAATTATCTCTTCTTCTAAAAACATTAATGAAAACATATCTATTAATGAATATTTTAAAAATTCTATTGCCCCTGTTGTTTTTAATAATCTAGACGCAGCTCCTTGTGGAACTTTTAATCCAGAAGATTTACCTCTGGCTCCTGAACTGCTTGAAGGAGCTTACACTTGTCAAAAAAACCCGTGGTATCTAATCAATGTACGACACCTCATTAGCATGAATATCCACCACATCATATGATTCCACCTCTTTTATATTATCCAAACCAAAATGCTTTACCGCTTATTTACCATTATGCTAGCACGATCCATAGATAAATCCATGCATGTTTTAGCATAAATAACTTCGTATTCTTTATGCTAATATTTACAATATATTAAATTCAAAAATCCAGACAATACGCAATCAAAATGTACATCTTATGTCTTTTACAGAAAAGTTTAATTTCAATGATTTACCTTCAACTTCATATACTCAGCCATCGGTTACATCCATGGAAGATCATGAAACTCGATCATTAAAACTATCAATTAATGAATTGTGTTTTACACCAACTTCCACTTGATAATTTAAATCAACGATTCTTGGACAATGGAAACTACCACAGTTCAGAGAAAATTCTCCAGAAAACTTGATTCACGATGCGCATCGTATAGGAAATGATACACTTTCTGAAACGTTAGAGTGTTAAAAGGTGGTTAAATAATTAAAAGAGTAAAACAAATTTTTCAAGAACCTGTATATTTCAAAGATTTTGAGCTACTTCGAATACATACTAGAAATCAATGGTATGAGTATGCTTGCAAACAAGAATTAGCTCAATTCAAAAACTTTGATACAAGGATCTTTTCCCAAACCTATATCTATAGAAGCTAAACAATCACTAACTATATTCAGATATAGATAAATATTCGAATTGAAAACAATTCCAGAAATGAAGGCTAAGACCAGATTGTAATTCAGGGCGGTCAGCATGATCCTGGGACAGATTTCGGTGACACATATGCTCCAGTATGCCAACTGAAATATTTATCACTCTAATAAAATTCCTACACAAAGGCATTAGTATCTAGAAAGTGGGAATGTTCCTTCAAGGTTTCTTGGAGGAAAAATGAATGTATATGTCTGTGTGGTTTAATCTCAAGGATTTATTAATTGGATTGTCGTTCGAGTGAAATATCTAATTATTACTAAGAAGATATCTTATTCAAAATATAAACAATTGTTAATTAAAATATAAAATATATAAAAATTATATAAAAAATATGGGAGGTAAGTGCCCTATTTATATTAGTGGAAAATAGGAGCGGGTAACCCATCTTAAGAATAAATTTGTAAATTTAGTAGGTGAAAGTTCACTTCCCATACTTAAGAAAAGAAATAGAATAAAGTATTGTTCTAGAAGACACTACGTCATTCTAAGAACAAACACGAAGATTCCACTACATCCGAGATGCATACAGAACTTGGAAGAAAGAATAAATAATGCAGACCCAGAACGTTCTAGTACATTTAACATGCACACGGACGTTCTGAGACCGCAATAGAATGTGGTCGTAGAACAATCTATGCAATCTTAGAAAGTCTAAGAATAGCCTAGAATATTCGAAGACAATTCTAATAAAAGAATAAAATGATTAACAATCAAATTCAAACCATCCAGATTCGGTGTATGAAAGCAAAGGTGGTATATATGGACTTTAGCAGGCACCACGAGTCTGGTATCAAACTTTTGGATCAAGAATTAAGACTAAAAACTTAGACGCAGCGTATCAAAGTTCCTTACATACTGGTCAAACAATCTACAAACCGTCGCATTATAATGGTAATTCATGTAGATGATATTATATTTACATCATCCACTGCAATTGCAACGGAAATAGGCAAAGCTGATTTTGTTGACCTATTCACAGTGAAACTCTTAGGAGGTAGCACTGTGTTGTTAGGATTGCAAACAATTTACAAAACACGCACGGGGGAATTATTTATTATTAATCAAGAAAACTATACGAAAACTATTCTCGATAGGATTTTACATTTAACCACCATAAATCAGGCAATGTTTCATATACTGATAAGTTTAATAACGGTATATGTCCAAAAGAAAACGATGATCAAATCATGAAAAAATATCCTCATGCTTAAATCATAGGAGGCCTAAGTCAGATTGCACGGCATAGCACGCCTCACATTCAAAATAGTGTACATATACTAACGCAATTCACCGTAAACTACCATGAAATAGATCATAAATGTGATCTAGATGTCTTATCGTATTGAAAATCACAGGCAATATAGAATTGTATCTATAAAGTTCCATAGAAAATGAATTAATAACATATTCTGATGCAAACTACCAAATTCTACTCGAATCTTGAATCGGTACTGTAACTTATTCTAGTACAATGGCACTGATTTGGCGATCAAAATTTCAAGCGGTTACTCCACAACATTCTGTTGAAGCTTATCTTCGAGCAGTAGCATATAGCTCGAATAATACTAAATAGTTGGGATGGATTAGTGATATATTGAGTCACTTTACTTGTAGTGAAAAATTATAACAGGAATCTTATGCTAGCCATAAATACAATTCTAGCTTTGACTTACCTCCAACTGTTGCTGTTCGTCATCCTAGTTTTCGGATGGTAATTAAGATGAACAATAAGGGTACCATTTTCAAGACCAAAGATGATGCAAAAACAAAGTGCTG
This sequence comes from Ascoidea asiatica, assembly GCA_001600695.1. Classification (NCBI taxonomy): domain Eukaryota; kingdom Fungi; phylum Ascomycota; class Saccharomycetes; order Ascoideales; family Ascoideaceae; genus Ascoidea; species Ascoidea asiatica. The sequence goes on from BCKQ01000012.1 coordinate 532,631, forward strand.
GAGCGCATATGCAACAAATATTTCTTTTAATTTTTCAAATAATTCATAATAAAGAACAAAATATTCAGTATGCTCGAACTGAATCAAATAGCCACTATGTTTACAATGGGTCCGCTACATTATATTTTTCAAAAAATAACAAAACAAAGTAGTATCTCTTAAACCCACAGTGAAAATTGGCAGAATTATGTGCCAATTATACCCAATGACAGAAACAACTTTTAGGAACAATTATTAATTATATTATTGTGTTTAAAAATAAAAATAATTTCATTTAGAAAGAATTGTTTAAATAAGTAAGATTTCACTGTTTAATTTAATAAAAATTGTACAATATTTAATAAAAACAATTTTTAATTTCAGTTTCCATTATTTTATTTTCCAAGTTTATATTAATTCAATTTGATTTTAAATCAATCTATAGAAAAACAAGGGTAGATTACTACAGGTATAAGTTACATATTTAATAAAGGATAACTAGGGACCAAATCTCTATTCATCAATGTGTAGTATTGTTAGAAACTCACAATTCCCCAATTGTGGAAGTGGAAAGTGTGTGTGAGGGATATGGACCTTGTTCACTGACAATGCCAAAACTTACGAACTAACAGACAAAGAGTTACGCAACTTTGGAGGTGCGTTGAATAACTGTCTAGTAGCAAGCTGTAAAGGAGGATTCCGGATGATACCACCCGGGAAAAGGGTGAAAAGTCAGATGTCCCTCCGGGTTTAAAACGAGCCTTAAACCAAAATATACTGTAGTGCCGTAAAAACCTAAGAGACTCAGTCTGAAACCTACTGATTAACCTACTAGCTAGACTAAAATATGTGAGTAGCAAAAGTACCAAATTATATAGTTATCGCTTAATACACATTATCGAACATATTTTGTTCTAAGTATACCGGGTTTTCAATCCATACACACACCCCTCCCGAGTGCGGCTCTTTGGCACCAGGGACGTTAAAAAGCTACCCTCTGGTACCTAGAACAGATATTGACCTTGCGTATCGGAGGTTCGTGGGTGGGATTTTCAGACACCTGCAGTGATATGCCTATGTCGAATAAAATAAAATTGGAAGCATGTATTGCATTTGATGATGCTAGTGTAGACATTACTGCTGGTGCTGTAGTACCCTGGCAGGTTCCGTTGACACTTTTAAGATTAAAATCAGAAGCCCAATTGGATGAAACTTCCTTTGATACTTTAACTGAATCAGCGCCAACATTGAACAGGCTATTCATTTATTTATTCCCCCAAGAATCACTTAAGTCAAAAGATGATCTTGTTTTCTTATCAAGGCAAATTTCTTTTGACCCCTTTTTAATGGTTTAAATTATTTATAAACGATTTAGCCATATTTAAAATTTTCTTTCCAACACCTAAATATAATTCCACTTGCAATTATTCAACAATTACAGCACCATATTCAGTAGCATTTTTGTAATACAGTTTTTATACCTTTTCGATTTTGACGATTACAATATTACCGGCCGAATGTACATTAAAATAAACCACATTTATTTTATCTGGCATAGAAGAAGCTTAGTAAAAAAGCACTACCTTTGATTCGGAAATTTTTATAGCAACGTTATTAACTGAATTATTCATTAGTTCATTAGAATACTCAAAACTTTTAGGACCAATTATCAGGTATAAGTTCAGGAGTACATAATTTGTCAACATTTATTGAAAAACCTGTTGGTGTTTGTACTTTTGTATTGCGAATTTAACCAGCACTACATCAAATGATTCTTCAGCTCCTTAATAATCGTTTGAACAACCTAAAATAATTTTGGAGAACCTAGATCAGCTGAAGATCAATTAACTTCATCATTCGATAAAATTAATTTTCCACTTGAACTGCCTGCGTGCGTAGAAATAATACTAAGTTTAATATTATTTTTTTTACCTTCAATTGCTAAAGTATTCTCAAAACCTTAACGTTGTAGCATTTGCCGCTGAAAAATTTGCAATTAATTGTGGTGAAGCCTAAAATTGAAATGTACATTTCAATTTTCCACACTGAAACCAATAAGCCCTATTTCCAGTGGGGTAGACAACCTAACTAGTAGACGGAATAACCTTTAATCCCGAAGACCCAACTGGGAATCGATTCTTAAACGACCAACTCCACCAATCTCTTGTATAGTCCAAAACAGTTCGTTATATGCAGTGAGAATTATACCTTATCCCAAATCAAAATAGGTTTAGGTAAGTCATCCATCCAGAAGGCGTCGCTGCCTTGATCCGAATAGCCATTCGGATTTAACATCTATCAGCATTGGCTCTAAATCCTAGCTGCTATTCTCTTCCCCGCTTAGGCAGTTCCTTAACTTTAATAGCTTCTTAAAGGTTTACAACTATAGCTGCTACCAATCTCAAGGTTTTTTTTATATTGTACGCTATAAGGGACGCAAGCACTCATCACCTATGGATGAGACTAGAATATCACATGATATGCGGCTATAAGTGCACCTCTACAGTTACTCATGCAAGGTCATGATAATTGATGTATTTTTCAGGCAACTTAATGCAACTTTATGCAAGAATATGTATTTTTATTTATAATTCTACATCTTTTTGCAGAATTGTACATAATTTATACAGATTATTCTATAATACATGACTCTGTTACCTCTATTATAGATACGTGTCGGTTAGCCCTTCCCCATCTATGGTTGTAGTCCCAATATATGCCTCAGCATATATAGATCTCAATTATTTCCAACAGAAAGTAAAGAAAGAGAAGTAGAAGAATAAGAAGAATGTCTATAAAAGCTCACAAACAACTGTCTGTAAAAGTAGAGAACGAAGTTATTGCAGCGCAAGATAATCAAGCATCTCTAGCAGAGGAAACTGATGCTCCAGTATCAGCTCAGAGTGATGTTTCAGCTGCAGCTTAAGGTGTATTATTCGTAGCAGCAGGGAGGATGACTATGAAGCAGCAATACAGGATTTCATGAATTTTATTGTTGAGTTGAACTTAAATATACAGTTTAATTATTCAATAGAAGATAGTTATTTTATGGAAGCATTTAATTTTTGCAAGCCATCTAGATCACTACAACCAATAGAAATTTCCCAAGTGATGCTGCCCTGGTTTTCTTTTTTTTCTCTAATGGTTGTACGAGCTGATCTATATTTTGTAGTATTGAAACTAGCATTATATTCAATATCCATTCTTTGAAGAAAAAAGTTGTACCTTTTGTTGCTCTCGGCATAGGAGTAGCACGTGAAAGATTTAACAAGAGCAATGTTTTCAAACGACTGTTTTTTCAAATCCGAGAGCGATTTAGAACGATGTGGATCTGACCAAATTTACATTGCTGTCGAGAAACCTTAGATTAACTAGTTATAAGGCTCATAACTTTAGAAAACAGTTTTTCTTTTCCCATGCTCTCCTCGCAGAGAGTTTATTATAATATGTATTCGTGTATTTATATAATTTCAAGCAAACATAAACGTTTATAGGAGTGAAAAAGCTTCACCTCAACCATGTGCCTCTGACCGCAAATTAAAACAAACCACAACATGGGCAAAATGCATAATCGAGTGGCAGGAGTGCAGCTCTACATACATGACAGCAAGTATGACATATAGTGTGTGGCAATTCGCACTATGGAAAATCAGGTTTGGCTAGAAGGCAACATTCACGAAAATTGAAAGATGTTGAAAATCAAATATTTTAGCTCACTAAGCGCACGTTGACATACTAGAACGCTGCTTATAAAGCTTTGCTTTCGACCTGCGGCCATTTTTAAAAAAACTATCTGGACCTTAACCGAACCCTACGTTACCCACAGTAAACAACCTAACCAAAACTGTCTATTGAAAATTCAAGATCACCTGACTCATGATTACGTACACTAAAAATTCACGTGCCAATCGTCCAGCGAAAAAGCTGATTGGTTTGGATTTGAATTTTTAGCTTTTTAAAAAAGCGTCTGGTGGTCCGATTTACCCAGTGAAGGTGCCCAAGGGATAGAACAGCTTCCTCAGGAACACGTAAGGGGATGGGGGAACTTGGGTGGGCAGTGGCATAGGGCCTGGACACTTCCTGAAGCTGAGTGTACTTTTATAGGGGTAGTATTTTACATAGGCTTAAAACCCACAAATCTGGCTTTTGAAATCAGTTCACGTCACTTGGTTAGAGGATTCAAATTAATATGGCTTCAATTAAGGTTATCCTAAGCTAGCGTACAAAATGACAGCAAGTATTTAGAAATAAAATTAATATACGGCCGTATATATGTATATAAGTACATACATATTCCAGCAGTCTTTATATATTCAATAAGTTGATATAATATATTCCAAATTTGTTTTATGTATGGATTATTTGTTTGGTGTTGGATGAGTATCGACTATCTTTATGCACGTTTCATTTTTTATTCTAGCATTTTTTTTACTAAAAGATATTAGCGAAACTGACATTTATTTCGTTATTGCTTCCTATATAATACATTCGAAAAGACAATTCAAATTGTACAATATTTACATTCACTTTTTCATAGCAGCAGCGCACCTCAGTAATGTACTTAACTAAACAGTTTAGCAACCAAAAATAAGTTTTAAAAAAGAAATGTACAATTGAGGATATACTTTTTGAACACTGGCCAGTCAGGGCCACTGTTCTACCCACCGTTTAACTCCAACACACTGGTACTCCTGCAAATTCGTTGCTTGTTCTGCATCAATTCACGTTAAAATATCTTCATTTTCTTGTGCATGACCATGAGGAAAACAAACAGCTTTCACCAATTTACCAGTCAAAACAGGATCTTCAGAATATTGATTCCTAAACATTAAGTTCTGGAACATTATGTATTTATGATTATAGCCTTCAAAACTCTCTCTACTCGAAGTTTAAAATGTATTCTATCTACCGATAAATGTTTCTAATCGGAAACCCGAGTTATTTGTCCCAAGTGAGCTACGTCAAACATCCTGTTTCCAATGCATTACAAAATGCAAAGGAATTTTAAGCAAGAATTTTAATTCAACTGAGCTAGTATTTAATGAATTTTGGCCCGAACTAAAGTTAAGAAACATTACCACATTAACTTGCTCCATATTCCACGTGTTTCAAAATATGACAGTTGAAATAAATAATATTTCGGTGGTAATTTACTTATCTTATCAGGATCGAAACCAAAAATCCTCCATAGACTCATCATGAGAAAAACAATAGAGATGTAATTGTTGAAAATTACGGGCCGCAGATAAAGGAATCAGATTAATGTTTCCAGATAAAGGGATAATTGATTTATCTTCGGTGAAAGCGTTTTGGAAGTAATTTTCAACGTTATATTGAACAGTTCTAAAACTGTTTGGGTTGTTCTAAGAGAAACACCACTTTTGATAATTCCTAAAATTAAAGAATGAAGGAAATATATTTTCAAACGCTAAATACATAGGAACAGTCGGCAAACATCGACCAAAATGTAGGATAGGAAAAAGCTTTTTAATATTTCGGACAGGCATTAATTGTGCAGTTGTTAAACCATTGTTCATCAATGGATTAATAGACGTGCTTTTGTCCTGGCTGACTCAATTCTCTTTAAATGTAACCAAATTTTCAAGGTTGATTAAGTCCACTAAACGGCCTTTCAGAATTTTAATTTGCCCAGGAACATCTTCATAATTTAAATGGAGATCACTCTCAATTCTTTTGCAACGTTATGTTTTTGGGCCCTAACATAAAAGTTTTCCGTAGCTTTACCGACCATCTTACATAAGGGCAAGTTTGTGGAGTTCAAATTAGGATTTCCCTAATACGTAAATGGTGCAAAGCTTAAGCTTATATTAACATTTTATAACGAATGAAAAGAGGGTTGCAAGATTGTGGTTAAAATAATCATCACGTGTCGCTCCGTTATCCGGAATTGCATATTTGGGGGACGCGCCCGCAGATTAAACTGATTACTACCACCAGGCGAAATTCAGTACATATGACTAAAGCCCAAGGATACAAGCTGACTATTTTAACTACCATTATTTGCTGAGAAATTCCCAACAAATTAACAATGGTCCTACAAAGATCATGCCTGCTTACATAATTAATGAAACAGATAATAGTACGATATAAAATAATTTATTAAAAAATAAAATATGAAATAGTACTATTTAAGTCTGCTGCAGATAGTAGTGTTGATAACTAAAAAGAATGAAAACAAAAAACAAGAAAAATAAAAGAAAACACGTATTTATATACATAAAAAAATAACGTTTTGGTCATGTTGAATAAAAGGCTAAACAAAAAAAAACAAATGAAAATAAGTTAGAGCTAAATGAAAGAGTTGACATATATAGTGAAAGCTAAAAGTGAAAGAAATAATTGAAACACATAATAAAAGCTGAAACAAATAGTAAAAATTGAAACCAAGGGTAAAAATTGAAACTAATAATTGAAACAGATAATAAAGATTGAAACATATTGTAAATCACGTGACCCACAGCATATCACGTTGGTAAAGCTTTTATGTATAAAAACCTTAAAATAATAAATAATAAAAACAGGTGTTAGAAATAGTGCTTGTAGTGTGTTTGTCAACATCCGTTGTAGATCAAATATATTCCGAGCTGTTTCAAATTTTTGCACTATCAATACTAATAATTTACAACTGTTCCATTTCAAAAAAAGTTTAAATCGTTATAATTATAAGTAAAATTACAGTTCATTTACACTGTAACAGATCAAAAGAAACAAAAGGTGGAGTTGGTTCCATTATAGGGAAATGCAAACACAACTGCATGGCCAAAACAGTTCTTTTCAAAATCGACAATAGAATCATCTCAAAACACTGTATGTTTGGTATGGTTAACACAAATCCAAGAGATCAACAGAAACTCAAACCTTGTTAAACATTTAAATTCACTACCCTAAACTATTGGTTTACATCACGAGACAAAATTACAAATATTTTTCATTTTGAAAATAATTATACTTTAAATAAGGTATTAGGTATGTTTGAAAATTATTTTTTGAGCTCAATCTGTGATGATTGGACAAGTCGCGATAGAAACAGTATGTTATGGCTTACACTTCATGGCTGTGTTCTTAATTCCGAGCAAACTTATTTTGATTCTAGTTCCAGTGATGCTTTGAAAACCATAGTCTACAAAAGGTGAAGATCTGGCTAAATACATTTTTGATTTTTGTACTTCTTACAATCTTCTGACTCGTACTACCAAGTTTGGTTGGAAACTATTGACTTGCTTTACGATGGATAATGCGTCAAATAATGATACAATGGCTGATAGTTTACGTGAATTACTTCATGGTTTGGATCCTAAAAAGATAAAATACGCAGATTGGCTCATGTACTCAAATTAATTATTAAATCCTTTTAGTCAATATTCAATCAAAGTCTCTTAAAAATGAACCTCATGAATTCCCCAATATTCCTGATCAACACATGACGGATACTAATTTTAAAGGCCGTATAAAGTATTTAATATATCAATCCGCTGAGAGCTTAACACGTGAGATAATAAACAAAAGAAAGATACTAGCAGATTTCTTATGAACTCAAATTTTCAAAGATATTTTTGAGTCAATTTTGAAAAACCAAATATTAAAAAGTTCAAGGTTCACCAATTGAATAGTACCATAAGGACTACTACTTACTTAATGATATCTGATTTCATCCTTGAAGAACCCATAATTAATTCATATGGCAAATGTGACAAAAGTTCAGTATATTTCGAGAATTAGAAAAACCAAAATACATAAAAACTGGGTTACAAACGATTTCAAATCAATTCAATTTATTAAAGACTTTTTTCATTCTTTTTATCAACTTACTGAAATAGTATCAACAGATAGTATTTCATTAACTGGAAACTATTAGCTAAGGATGTTATCTATTGGTCAACATATAAAAACCTTTAATCAAATCTTCCAAGAGACAGAAGTAAATCCGGAACTGCAACGTGAACTTGAAAAGGCGTTTGAAGGCATGTATGTAAAATATCAAGATTATTTTGGAACAATCTCAAAAAGAAAATTGATATTAATGGCAGCATGTTTGCATCCGTTGAAATAGTTGTGAGTTTTCATAGATTTTACTAATTTACAATTTAAAATTAAATAAAATTTTACTTACTATGTATTAGTCAATTACCTAGTGCTAATCGATGATCTAAAAAGAAAACTAATAAAATTATATAAAAAAATAAGAAGAACTCGATTCCTTTTATATTAATTCTCGATCACTTTGAGGTCCTACAGAACTACCGAGAATTTTCTGGAATTTCCAAAAGTGTCATAATTCCTGGGTAGAACCAGGGTGGGAATCAAGTTTACTTTCTAGAAAGGGTTGAAAACTTGATTAAAATCAATAGATATTCACATTTTATTTTAACCATAGTAAAATCAATCCAGCCCACTTACCAGTGGGTAGACAACCCAACTAATTGCGGGTAATAATCTTTAATGCCGAACTGAGATTAGATTCTCACGGGACCAGCTCTACTAGTCTCTTGTTTACTCCTAGACAATTCGGTCTACGCAGTGAGAATTATACTTCATCCCACAAGAAACTAGACTTAGCCAATTCAACCATCCAGCAGCTGACCCTCCTGGATCCCATTGGCCTGTCGGATTTAAGATTTATCCGGATAGACGCTAAATCCTAACTTGTCTTTTAGTCTTCGTGTGCTGAATGGATTAGCCTTAATATGCGGTTAAATGTTTTACGACTATGGCTGGTACGAATCTGATAGTCCTTTCTACCTTCTATGCTATACCCGACGTACGCACACATGACCTATGCCATGGGACTAGAATATCACATGATATCCGACTTTCTGTGCACCTCTACAAAGACTCGTGGAAGGTCATGTGAATAGATGCATTTTTCACGGAACTGATTACAACTTTAGTAACCATATCTATATTTTCCCCAATTCTGCATCGCTATGCATCATTGTACATAATTTATACAGATTATTCTATAATACATGACTGTGTTACGTCTACTATAGATACGGGTCTTTTAGACCTTGAGCACCCCTGGTTTTAGTACCAATATAAGCTCTAGCATATATAGAACCCTATTAATTCCAACATTCACTACATCAGTTTTGTTCTTTTAATTTATTATTTTCATTGAAGGCACTGTATTAACTTTGTTCACGATATTTTTTTCATTTATTATTTTCCTACCATTTAGTATGTTCATTCAAGTCTTGGTGCTTCAATTCATTCCCTTCATTCAATTGATTCAATACGTTTCACTGATTACATTCATTATTCTGTTTTTATTTATTACCTTTATACAATTCATTATATACCGTCAGTTGAAAACATTTTTTTTTTTTTTTTTTTTTTGCTTTTCATTATATACATTCAATACCTTTTATTGTTTTTTTTTGTTCAATGATTTTCAATTTTTATATTTATTCAATTTAGTATATTCTTGTTAATCATCATGTTCTTTCACGTCATTGTATTTGTTGGATTCACTGTATTCTTGCCATGTTTTATATTCATTCACTTTGATATTATATATAAAAAGATTTTGTTTATCCAATATTCTGCTATTTATCAAATGCTACAAAATGTAGTCAGGTGGTTAAAATTAGCTTCAGAATATAGTTTCTGTTCTTCGTAACAAAGACTATTTTCCATACAAAAATCTAGAACAGTTTCCCTGCGGGCATGTCACCGATGTTCGTATTTGCTTTTCTAAAAAATTTCGAACCTAACTCAAATTTTAATATCCGAAATTGGGCCTGGTCATTCTTTATTTGTCACAGTCTCAATATAATTTCATCATGTATTGAATTAAAACAAGAAATTGTAGCAACCCATTCTTAATAATTCGAAATACTTTATCAACATCCAGGCTATCAACAGGCACAGCTAAAATAGCAATTGGAGGAGTTTGAGAAGAATTAGAAGAAAATTAAAAAAAAAAGTCCATAGATTCATTAAATGAAAATTGAGAAGGAAGTTAGAAAATTAGACCCGTATAGTTGCCAGTAAAATATTTTTAAGCAACTTTAACAAATGAATAAAAGGATTTTGAACTAGCGAAAAAGAATTTTTTGCCAATTTGTAAATCAGTGAAGTTTTTTCATCATTGTTTAGATGGTAAAAGATTTGAAATAAATAGAGGACTTGAAAGTTTAAAAGGAATTATTAATCCAAAAACTCGATTAAAAGGAAGAATTAATAGATGCAGCGGTACAGTGACCGAATTCGATTGTGAAATGATCTATAGAAAAGGAAGTGCTAATGGTGCGGTCAGTGATTTATCAGCAATAGAATTAAATTCCCTTTTCATATCACTAAATTAAACAGAAATTAATATTACAAGAAATTTAATTATAGCCTCAAATGCAGATCATTACTCGACAGATTTTCCTTCTCAGAAATTTGTAAAATTTTAAAAGAAAATAGTTCAAATTCAGAATGCTATAATAAAGAAAAGCAACTCATTATTTAAAATAAACTCAAATTCTGATTAAATATTTCAAATTAGAAAATAATACACCATATTATGATAATAGTGATAAGCTAGAAACTTTTACAATACCCGTTCCAGAAAAATCATCGTTACCAGGTTTTTCACATTCTTATTCAAATCAACGACCGTCAGGAATTTTTGGAACTTTTGTGCTCATCAATAGATCATTTTATATTTCTAAAGTTCAAGAAAAAATCAATAAACAAATTGATTTTTGTTATGAATGTCAAAAAATGGAGTTTCAAGTTTACAAAACTGAAATTTAATACCAATTTATGGGCAATGAAAGAAATTCGAAGCAATCACAATGGATTTCTTTTCAATCTGCAGATAGTGAAAAAATCAGGTTCAACAGCTGCAATTTCGGTATTAGTAGATCAGTTAACAAAAATATCTAGATTATTATCAGTTACTAGAATAATTACTGCTGAAGAAATAGCAAAATTATTCATTTCAGATTATTCACCACTTCATGGTTTACCAAGAGAAGTAATTTCAGATAGAGATACATTATTCGTATCTCGATTTTGCAAAACCATCATGAATGATATCTATATTAAAAGATCAATGTTCATAACCAATCATCCATGCACTGGAGCATTATTAGAAATAAAAAATAAATCAAGTTGAAATCAAATTAGAAACTTATCATCTTTCGATTTAGCTAATTTCCCTGTTTATTTAGGTATTTTAGAATACTACATCAAATCACAAATTTTAGAATCAACAGGTTTAACCAGATGTGAAATGGATTTAGGTTTTAACCCAACATTATAAATAGACAAAGCAAATTTATTAAATATTAGTCTTATTCCAACCGAGTTTGCAGAAAATAGAAAAGAATTTTTGAAATACATTCAAAATCAAGTTATAGATCGGCAATTAAATCAATAGCAGTTTTTTAATAACAAGCATATAAAAAGAACACTTAAGATGGCAGAATTTTTCTTACATCTTAAAAACGAAATCACAAATTATACTAATAGATATCCATCTATAATCTTTTTTTAAAGGTCCTTTAAAAGTTATCAAAACGAATAACAAAAATTGATATAAATCAGAATTACAAATTGGATTACAAAAAATTCATCCAACATTAAATATTCTGTAGTTAACAGAATACCACGTTTCACAATATCCAAAGAAAGTTCCATGAAATTTGATGGATCAAGCATTAAGAGCAAGGGAAATTAATCAAATAGTAGAAATTCAAGCATATAATAATAATACCAACACACATGAAGTCAATTATAAAAACTGTAATCCACAAACTACAGTTATTATGACTGAAGAAATATTCAAATGCCGTCCAGTCAAATTACAACATTCAGTCGTATATAATTTCAAACAATTATATCAGTTTTCCGAAGACGGAGGAGGCAATTTATAATATCACTTAGAAAGGATTTATTTAATCAATTAACATTTCAACAAACATTTTCATTTAAAAAACAAAAAAATCAAAACAAAAAACAATTTATATTAGATAAAACCTCTTCATATTATCCAACACATTTTACAGAAATAATACCACTATATTAAATCTTTTTTGATTTGTCAATACAATTCAGGTAGTCATTATATTTCACTTAATATATTTCACCAAGTAATTAGCAAAGTTCAAATTAAATTTTAAGTTTAAGAGTTACTAAGTAATTCAATTTATGAAACATTTTATACCAACTATTGTAATAAAATAACTAGATCAGCTTAATCTGCAAAAGCTCATGATCATTCCATAGTTATTCTTTCCTATTCAACTTTTTATATCATTTTTTTATCTTAGTTTTCACGAATTCAATTTTTATCAATGATAAATCTTTATCAATCCTAAATCTTTATTCAAGTTTTTATAAATTTTTTATTTTTCAAGCTTTCCAAAATTTAGTTTTGCGTTCCGCGTTTCGCGTTAAGTTCATATTACTATACAAATTGTGTTTTTGCACTTCGCATTTCGGCTTGGGCTATATTTTTAGTCATTTTATTATTTTTTACATACTAATCTTTTGAACGATTGTTAACTATATTGCACCGTAATGAAGTATGAAGTACCATAGTAATATTTTGGTCAAGTTTTCTTTGACCAAAACTACAGAAAAATGACTATCATTATTTTTCAAAATTTTGCATACAAAGGATTTTAAAATTACAATATTTCAATATTCATTTATAATAATATGTTTCAGTCCATAATTATCTTTTAAAAGACTTAAGTGACACAAATATTTCAAAAAGATTACTATGCAAAACACTGAATTTCGAATTATTTGTGAGAATTTCTAGGTAATACCATGTGAGGTGATATAGTCTAGCCGCACAAGCCTGAAGCTACGAATTTTGCCGACAGCTTAGTAGTGAAAGCCCTGGTGAAAATGCCTTGTACGTATGATGACTACAGGAAAACGGAAAGCCGCTTGGGATACTTTCTCCGCGAAAGTAATCTGTTACGGCCAATCAAGGGGCCGTAGCAGTCCCGGTGTACTGATTTACCCGTTCCTGTGTTGATCAAGGATTCACAATCGAGGAATGAGCGTTATCTATGAATATGGATTGACTACGCACATGTTACAATATGCAAGATCGAGATACTTGAAGTATTCTCCAGGTACAATGTTCCATGACACTGGCCAGATCCACTGGCCTGCGCCGGATTAGGAAACTGATTATCAGGAACACCGGAACATGATTGCGGAATACCCGAATGATTCCGATATACCAACACGCGAGAGTGCAGGTTTCATGTTCCAATTAGTAATTGTCCGAAGCAATTATTAGTTCATATTTTTCTGTGAGGGGTTAATATACGGATGAAGAAGACGTGATGTCTTGGCATGCATAACTGTTCTTGGCGAACAAGCTGATGTCATGGGGCTGGATGAGGGGTAATTGATCAGTGAGTAGCTTCCAGAAGTTGATTGGCTTCTTGGACGCGAATGTAACAACTGATAGAAAAAATCCTTGAAGGTTTTTGCAAAAAGAAATGCTACTCGTACCTTAAATCAAATTGTAGGTGGACAGTACTAACTTGTTCTTTGAGATTAGGAGACGTAATTTCAACCCCAAATTACAGGTAGGAGGTGATATCCTCCTTATGTTTGGGCTCCTCCATGGTAACTTTTCCGCTATACGTATGTCAAAAAGCAAGCACGATTTATAAGAAATATTTCTTGCTGATCAAGGTCCAGATCAATATAAAAAGACCTTGATTTCTCAATATTTTTATACAACTTTTTATATAGATTTTATCGAAATAAATGAATATGGCTTCTAATAATAAGAATAAAATTCAACAATATTTCAATCAAGTATCAAGAAAAAAAGAAAAGTAGATATTTATTAAAATAGAAAACTGTTGATGATAAAAAATAGAAGCCAAAGAGTTTAAATAACTGACATATCTCTGGCATCCGCACATGGCAAAACAATATAATTAATAGAGATTTAAAGAAACTAATAGGAATAAAACAGAAGGTGATCAATGCAAGTCCCCAGCAACAAACTGTGATAAATACTAAGCTGTAACCCTCTATGTCAAACAAACGGAGTAAATAATTATTAACAATAAGCAATATTAATAAACCGTACTAATAATAATATATCCTACAAATCTTACAACTGCACCAAGACTGTATTATCCTGGAAAAGTTTATTCGGTCGCTGGAAGCTATATTGAACAGTGGGCTTAATATTCGTTTTATTTTTAGCAATCATAAGGCAAACGTTCAACTAACAACTGAAACTAACACTAGCAGTCATTTGAAAATAATAATAGTAGTACTTTGAAGATGTGGCCATACATTGCTACTGAAACTGAAAATAATATTTTATGAAAACATGTAAAATAATCGTTAAGGACGGTATAACGGGTAAACTTGACTTTAATATGAAGTATTAGTAAAAGAACCAGAAAATGATGTTTATTAGAAGGGGGAAACCAAGGCAAGAAAGATTAAACTAAAATAAAAGATTATCTATAAACTGTGGGACTTCCATTTGATGGAAAAGGGTATGAAAAAAAAAAAGTGGCAAAACAGCGTATAACCAAATCAGAATATGACAACATGTATCAATAAAACTGGGTAAGGGAAGTAATATGCAAAAAGGACACAAAACTACATTAAAAAACAGAATTCATGGAAATATGTATGAGGAATAAGCAGACTTAAACCGAATACTTACCAGCTTATGCTAATGTACTATTGAACTACATTAAGTCGCAAATAATGCAAGACACATTTTAGTTAACAAAACTGATTTAGGACAACCAATCTATACTTGTCCTTATTTAGAGATATGTATTTTTCAGCTAATATTATATATACATTCCTGGTTAAATTTATTTCTTAAGATAATGGTTACGGCAACCAACTGGAGCGGATAAAATCTATTTGTAGTTTGGGAAAGTAATTCACATAAAACAATCAAAGGTTTAGTAAAATAATTCTGTTAGCGACTGGTTTTAGAATACAGGTGTGTAAAAAATTAGGCAATCTACAGAATTGAAATCACCTTGCCAATAAATTTATAGAAAGAATAGTATGCATAGAAATCCGCTGGTTCTGAATATTTCACGTAAGGTAACCGATAGCACAAAATATCTTACAATAAAAAACTTGAGTAATCTCTTTTCAAGTGTCACACACAAACAGTACAATGTACAAACTTGGGAGCAGTGGCGGTTATATTGGCGGTTGTAGCACAGGCCTTCCTGATAACTAAGGAATGGAACCAATGTTACCCGACCTTGCTAAAAATGCGTTTTCTAGTATTTGATAGGTTATGAATATCACATGAAACTTGATATCGATTCACGCATGTTCATTGTGGTGATTGGTAACGTAACTTGCAGACACTACGTTCCGTTTCTCTTTTTGTTTTTCGATTCCTTCTAATTCTTTTCAATTCTTTACTTTACTTTCCTCCACTTTCGAACTTATATAACTTTTTATGACCCAAATATGTTTCCTGTCAGATGGTATAATTATGGGCCATTTATCCTTTTGTGATACATATCCTCTGGAGAAGATTCGCAAAATAGTTACAAAAAGACTACATTCTTTTGCTCCTAAGCAAACCCTATTTAATGCTGTTAGATCTTCCACAGGTAGAAAAAGCTAAATACAACTGTATACTACAGTAAAGTGGTGATTTGGACAAGCTCTTGCTTCCATGACCCATGTTTTATTGCTCACCTGCCCGGTGATCAGGTTCGTTCCGTTCGCTAGTGAAAAGTTTTAGCCTTTTCTCATGAAATGCTACAAATAACGTATCGGCTACAGTTTTGCATTCTAATCATTACTTGCTATAATCACAAATAATAGTTTACAATTCATGGTGTCGGAAATCGTTGGTTGTGAAAACTTTATACTTTCTTCTGGTATAGCGACCATAGCATGAAAAAAATTCTTAACCATATTCTCCGTTTGGCGATTTCTACTACAGAATACAATAAATTATATTTGCAAGAGAACCCAAGGATGGCAAACATTAGTCAAGCCTTTATACCAATTCAGAAAGCAGTTTTGTTTTGAAACTTGAAAACAAATCCTCATATATATATCTTCGAACTCCACTTTGCTATATTTCTTTGAAAGAGCGAAGGGAAAAAACTTTTTACAAACTTACACAAATCTCTGACTTACATTTTTATTTGAACATTGCTGATACTTTCAATAAGAAAATAGTGTTACTAAAAGCGATAGATTTAGAGCATAACTTATCTGCAACTTCGATTCATTTCCTTTTTATTATATATTTTTCATTTTGAGCCACAAGGGATGTCAAAACTCAATAGTCTGCAGTACCTTCAACTGATGGCGGAATCAGACTTGAATACTAGTGCTAGAAGGAACTGATCTTTTTGCAAAAAAAATGCAAAAGCTAAAGTAAAATAACAATTGATATGTATTATAATTACAAGGCGTATATACCATAAATTGGGTATAAACAAAAACTTAAAATAAATCGAGTGAATTGCAGAAAGGATATAAACATAATTACTGAAAGTATTTGTTGAATATTATTATTATTAGAAGCCATATTCATTTATTTCGATAAAAGCTATATAAAAAGTTGTATAAAAATGATGAGAAATCAAGGTCTTTTCATATTGAGTTGAACCTTGATGAGCAAGAAATATATCTTATAGATACTGCTAGCTGTTTCCCATACGTATTGGAAACCGGTTGCTATTGGGGAGGCCAAAATCAAGGGGGATATCAGTTCTTACCTTTAATTTTTGTGGTTGAAATTACGTCGGGTAATCTGAAACTAGAAATTAGTATGGTCCAGATACAATTAGCTAGAAGGTACAACTAAAATTTCGCTTTGATAGAACCTAGCAGGACTTGTTCTTTCAGTTGGTACATTCATCTGTCCGACTAGCCAACCAACATATGGTTTTGGGACCAATGAGTTACCCCTTGGTATGCCCCAGCACAACACCTGTTTCGCCACTCATAATTATGCATGCCAAGGCATCATGCGTTGTAGAACCGCATATTAATCCCTGGCTGAAAAATATGAACCAATAATTGCTTCTTATAGTTACTAGTTTGCACATGAAACGAGGCCCCTCGTCGGTCGGTAGATCTAAGTCAGTCGAGTATATCACAATTAAGTTTCACTCTTCCTGAATAGGTAATCACTTACCCAATGGGGACCAAGCCACTGGAGCCGACAATTGACATAAAATATAATACCTGGAGAATACTTGAGGTAAACACAGGATACATCGTATAACGTGTATTTAAACAAACCATACTCACAGCTAAACCTCACGCCTGAGCTGTGAATACTTGTTCCGCTTATGAACGTGTAAGTCAGTATAACCCGACTGGTCAAGTCCCTTGCTTGGCTTTTAGAGAATACTATCGCTGAGACGGCACCCCAAGAGGCTTTCGTTGTCCAGTACTAAGCATAAGTACAAGTCCTTATCACCATCGCGTACAGTAGTATCTAGGCCACATTCATAGTTCCCGGGCTGTGCAACTTGACTAATTTTACCTCGGCTGGTCTTACGGAGAAATCCTGACAGGTAACAATTGTGTTCAACTGAAGCATGATACTCAGCAGCGTGTTGCTCTTTGACTCGGGGAGTGGTCAGAATTAAGAATAGGTTAACAAAATGTAAAATATATCATTAGCTACCTTATCTAAATGTGCACAGGTTATCTTTCTTTAGGTTAGCCATATAGGAACATCGTCTTTATGGAAATTATCAGGTATTACATTAGAATTAAGATACATTGGAAAATAATAATATATGGCTATTGGTAACATATTACCACAAGGTTAAAGCAACAATAATACGTAAGTTTCGAAGTTGTATCGAAATTGGCTTTTTCAAGTTTGATATAAACTACCTTACCATTGTACGCCATAATATATTACACTATTATACAATGTTTGGCTATTGGCAGTTCAGGTACGGTATTTTTCAATCAAACAACAACCGCATTCGATATAACAGTAGACAGAACCCTGAATCTCTTGTACAACCTAGCTAACTCTTTCAAACGACGTCGACCCACCATGAAACTGTTTACATGAATATTTAAGTCTTTTAGCAGCTGCTCAGCCTTTTTCGGAGTACAACGTTACCAATAATTATGGCTATAAGGAAGTCAAACTATTTTAATGAAGTCGGCTGATCACAATCGCACAAGGTAGACGGCCAAGCAATCCCCGAAAGATTTGTTCTGTTCATGAAAGGCTCTGCTGTTTCAACTGTCGGTACTGGAAATGCAAGCCGTATTTGTCGAGGAATATTTTAAATCACATATTCTTCAGTATATTCTTCTAACCCTGCACAATTAGCGTTCGTTTATGACAGCTACCGGAAATATTAGCTATAAGGTGTCGCTAAAAAATCTTTCTTCGAAGTAAAGATATGGCCTACTTTGAACTAGCAATGGTTTAAAATTAGTAAGCAAAAAAAATCTATAGTAACTAGCATATTTTTTTAACCTCATTTATTTGAAACCCTCAAAACGTCACCACACACAATGCCTTCTTGTTGCTGCCTGATAATTCTAGACGAAAACCATTAAACAATGAAAATAATTGTAGCAAATTTAACAAATTCTTGGCGATAGCGTCATCCATTGGATTAGCAGCCAAGCGGTGTGTATCCATCAAGATTTGCACTGGGTGTAATAAGGCTGTTAAAGTTTTTAGTAACAACGGTCGACACTCATAAGGAGCAGAAGAATATCCTTGAACAAATTAATTGCAT
Source organism: Ascoidea asiatica (assembly GCA_001600695.1). Taxonomy (NCBI): domain Eukaryota; kingdom Fungi; phylum Ascomycota; class Saccharomycetes; order Ascoideales; family Ascoideaceae; genus Ascoidea; species Ascoidea asiatica. Next base: position 551,344 of record BCKQ01000012.1, read on the forward strand.
CGTACCCGATGAAGCGGATCAACCATCATAAGCTCTCTGGAAAATATATAGAAATAGAAATTGGTGCATCAGTATCAGGAACATCAGAAAAAGAAAAAAAAATCAAGCTGATAGTGGTTCTGTAGAATGATCTGTGTGCTCAGTCAAATTCAGTTTCTTAACAGGAACTTACCGGAAGCACTTTGAATATAATATAGGAAGTAGCTTTGCGGAGTCTCCAGGCTAAACATAACACTGATTACACTATCGTCTATTAGAATATCGCGAAGTTTTTTTTTCAAGCTTGGTTTTTCACCTTGAGATGGGATTCATAATCATCCTTGTAAATTGAGTACATCGTAATAAACCAAAACCTCATTTGACAACCAATTTGTGAAACCTTTTACCCCTATATTGTTTCAGTGTTTTGATGATTGTGTAAAGGCGACCTTGTGTAGTTACAACTCAACTCATTACATAATGTTAGATCTTCTGCTACCCTTAGTCTACTTCTACATGCAACACACAACCATTTAGCGCATAGGAATATATATTCTTATTTTGGTTTATCATCGTCCGCTGTCTTTCTCAGCTTGTCGTCATCGCTATGATTCGGACGTGATTCTGATTTCGTCTCTCTATCTGTTCCAGTGTTTCCTCCTGCCGCTCTTGGCTCTCTTGCGTTTCTTCCCTTTAGTTGTCTCGCTGTCTGGTTGCTATGATCCCTGCTGTGAGAGGCCATTCTTGAAATGCAGAATTCATATAAATAGCGTTTTTATTAGTTTATTCTTTTAGGCCCGTTTTTATGTTTTAACATAATATTGTTGTTTTTGGATTGTTGTTGTTAGTAATTGTGTTAGAATCCTATTGTATTTTAGTACCGCACAGGGAACAACTGTCTAACAGTTACACTTAAACATTATAGAGTCATTCTCATCAGGACTTTGATTACAAGAAAAATCTAGAGCAATAATTGATACGCCTGATATACTGCTTTTTTCAGGATTGCTAAACACCTGCCCATTTATCGATTGTTTAAAAATGCACCGGTCATATTCCTAGTTTATACAGTTAGCAAGAAGAAATATTTTTGGCATATTAGAGTTTCCCATTTTGCCAAAATTTGTGATGACCTAGGCTTATAAAATATCGCACCTTTTGAATCCTACAAGTTGCAAGGTTCTTGAAATTTGTTCTATAGCAACTGAAGTTTTCAGCAGAAAAAAATGCGGTGGCCACAATTGAAATGTGTTTTAATATTCCGTCTAAATTGAAATTGTAGCGCATTAGTTTGACTAATATTGGAAACTATATTTCACTTACGAGATTTCAAAACTCAGATAAAATACGGAGTGTTGTCATATTAATAATGCAATATCATCAGATATACGGCTGGCTATGTTCCACTAACGAGGCCAATCAGGGGAACGCCCGAACTTTAGGTATTCAGCAGAAAGTCAGGATAGTACATCGATTTTAAGTTTGGTGGTGTTCAACACATTCAACTGCCTCAGTGCCGCTCGCTACACATTGGACTGCAATGTATCCCCGTATTTATCGTGGGAGGGGGGATTAAGAAACACCTTGCTGCCATGTTCAGCCCGCAAAACAACTGGGTACATATTGGTTACTCACGATTCCATTCGTACTTTTGATTTTTTGCATCATCTCTAGGATTCCGGCATTTGCGAGAATTTGGTCCGTCGCTCTCCGTTGGTGTAGTCAAATAATATGGAAACTGCTTCATTGCTTTTTAGCTGCCTTAACTTCCGATTTACCAATGGCTCTCGAATAGCATTAAAATTTATTTTGCTTTAAAAGGTTTACAGGATATTGCAGATGAACCGATCCGGCGACGGGGGTACCACCACTTGCATCACTAGCGGATTTAATGTAACAATATGATAGTGAGTTAAGGTCTGGATTTTCCAGTAAGAAATGGACATACGAAAAGCATTGTCTTGCTACGCCGTTTTTAATATCCTTTCATTTCTTCAGAAAAAAAAAAAGAAGAAAGACACGCATCGTCATATACTAGGGCGTTAATAATAATTGCGTGTCGAAAATAATCTTTTTAAAACGGTACTTTAAAACTCACTAGAGAAAGAAAGTTGGCTATTATTTTGCAACCCGGATTTTCTAGCCTTTCCGGAAAAAAAATTCGAGCACCTGGAACGCTACGAAGGAGGTGTGTCCCATTTTTTAAATTTTTATCTAAATTGTTAAAACAGCGCGTGTATTGAATAGGATTGCAAATAATATTTAAAAAATTTTTGATTTCACATCTTAACAATATTTTTAGAAACCTATTATTTTTATATTGGAATGAAAGTTATACAGCCAGAGTCAATAAATTGGCATCCGTTTTTAACTGGCCCGAAATTTCTTTTTCAATACTCGATATTAAAATAAAACCATTTTATTAAATTACATGGACTATATAGTAAATAAATAAAAAACAGTTAATTGTTAATCCAAATATGATGAATCCGAAATTCAAATATACCTGTAAAATCGTGAAACAGATTCTTGTTCATCTATGGTTTGAAGAAAATAAGAAACTTTCTTATCTTGCCCATAAAATCAAATGAAGCTTCCTACGGAGAAGCTGATAATTCATAGGCGTAAGAAGGCTACGTGGCCTCAAAAATCAAACGGAAGACAGGTAACACTCACTGCAGATGATTGCATAACACTGAAAATAGAAGTTTTTACAGATCACGGTGTTTTTTGGACGGATTTCGCAGGTGAGGGAAGCCTAAATACAAAAAAACATGCTTTTAAAAATGGCAATAAAAAAGGGAAAAAAAGATTCAAAACCGTTTTTTAGTCATGCTCTTAGAAAGGCCAGAGACGTTTTTGCTAAAATGTATAAGGGAATACCACTAAAACATTGGAGATAAGCCATTTTCTCAGATGAAAGTTTCATAAGCATCATGGGGTGCTCAAGATTGGATACTGAGAACTAAAACATCGATTTAAAGAGGTGTATTGTCGAAGGAGGTTAAGCAGGTGGCTTGGCGATGTTTTACGATTAAAGGTTTGGGAGATTTACATCAATTTGAAGCTGGTAGACCTGGTAATTCTCTTGGGTATCAAACTTCTTTAGAAGAAAGCTTTTTCCCTAAATTTCTGCTAATTTTCATAATAATGACCAGGTGATTTTCCAGCGAGATAATGCCCAATGCATGAATCTTATTCTACTAAAAAAAATTTCAAACCAAAGCGTTTTAGAGTTGTTATGTGGCCAGCCAATTGTTCAAATTCAACCCAGATTGAGAATCTTCGGCCCATTTTCAAACGGAAAGTTTCTAGACAGGCCCCAGCGCTAGACAGATCCTTGCAATCAAGAAAAACAAGGAAACAAGAACTTCAAGGCCATTGGAAAATGCTGAAAACTACCGAAAATTCCATCCATAACCTTATTAATTCAATCCGTACAAGATTAGAAATGGTTTTGGAACAAAAAGGAGGCTCAATTCCGTATTAGGAAATGTTTGTAAATTTCTTTATACTTTCTTATTTTTTTTTTTACTTTTTCTATTCTTCATTTCTTTCTCTACATTTTCGTGTATTTCATTTTTAATTTCAAAATCTTATTTATTAAAACAAATCCATTTAACAAAACGTCAAAGTCTATAAATTTACATCCGCTTTATTTCTGAGAAGCGGATTTCCAATTTATTGACTTTCACTGTATACTAAAGATTAGTAACCTATTGGTCCAAAAAAAAGAGAAATCAAGACCCACTGAGAAATGTAACTATAAAATATGATTTTGATTATAGTAAGAAAATGAATTCAAAGAAAACCTTCTTTTTAGTCAACAAAACAAAAAACATTTAACAAACGCACATCTAAAAAAACAGAAATCCTATATCTACATTAATATCTAAGCTACGAATTCAAAATCCGAATGATTGTGTCATTGATTGTCAGCATCTATTGTTAAAATGGCAACAAGGGCAAGCATGGGTATTGTAGTTCTTATAGTACTTTTCTAAATCTATTGATCTTACTTCTTAGATTTTCATTATTATTCTTTTCGTTGCTTGTTTTATGATTCATTGCTGCAGTAAGTTCCAGTGCTTGAAAAAAGTCTGCTGAAACGTTTTTAGGTGAGTTGTTTGTTCTACCGGGCGTTCATTCCCGCCACGGGTTATTTTCGCAACCAAATATTTTGCGATTAGTTTGAGCTGTAGTGTCAATTTCAGTATCAACACTGTTCAAATAATGTTGGAGTGTGTGTGTGTGAAAATTCAACGTACGTTAAAAATGTTATTCAGATTCAATGGTTCCGCAACTATCCTAAATGAAAATGAGTGGCTGGTAAACAGTTCCTCGGAAGTTAACGAAGTTGTTTTGGTGGGTCGACGTATACGTCGCAGTATATTCGGAAGTGCGTTTTGAGGATGTTTTTATAGTACGTTTCTACGTGGACATTAATTTAGTTATTGGGTTAATGTTTGTGACCCCTTTTCCAATTTTGTTCAAAGGTCTGTTGTAATATAAAATTGGCACCGGGAAATGCTGTAAAATATACTTGAATATATATATGTAGGAAAACTCGTGTAGCATTGATAATTTTCATAAAAACAGTTATATAAGTATATAGAAATTGAGTCATATTTATATAAATAAAACATTTGTAGAAAGTATTGTACATTTGTAAAAGGGGCAATGCACTAATGATTACTTATGATTACTAATAGTTAGTAATTGATAAATAAGGATTTTACTGGAAAGTAAATTAGTAGTTATTTGATTGGCTCAGCAATTTCTGTAATGTATTTGATATCTTGGGTAAAGTAAGCTCAGATAAACAAATAATACTATTTGTTGTTGTACCTAATGCAGCATAATATAAATAACATAGTTTAGAAGTCACAAGAGATGTGACAGCTCTGTCAGGCAGATATTCAATTTGTAAAGAGCTCAACAATGCGGATTGTGATGAAAATTAATACCATTATGTAATTCATTATTTGGTATAGTTATTCATCATTTGAGTAATAATATAACTATAAAAACAAATGAAATTTGATTAAACATAGTAAGTAGATTCCATTAGTTTGTACAGCTGGAATTTGGACACAAAAAAGGGAACTTTTGACAAAATGATAGGAATTTTGACAAGGGCAGATTTGAACATTGAGGTCATAAACTGAATTTTGACAGACAAATAGGGAATCTTGACAATCCAGGGGTTGCATCACCTGTAGCATATCCAAGTAATTATATAGTTATCATGCTCAACAATACTACACCGTGTGTACATTTAGATATTGATAGAATCTAGATTCTAGAATAATACGTTTTGAGCTTGGCTGCCGAACCTGCTGCATTGTTTGCAACAGGTGGTTTGAAATTCATGCCGTTTTAGATTTCGAAATTTTATGGATTATTCTTTTAAACTCAAATTTTAGTTTTCATTTCCCGAATACAGAATAATTTATCCAAGTTACCTGCAAATTTGGGCAAATAGGGTACCCATAACTAATATTATTTGTTGCCTCGTTGGATACATAACCCCACTACAAGTGAACAGCTTTTTGTTTCAAGTCCACGTAGATTTAACTTATCAATTATTTCGGGTTTTTCAGAATTAGGAGTGAACCTCGCAGAGCCGCCGATACTTCGTTTAGCAAACGAAACTGATATTTTCGGCATAGTTCTACTGACATCGGAAAAAGAACTGAATGTCATGGCTTATTTTTACTCATTACATACACTCCATTTCAAGCTGGGCATATCCCTCATCTCTCGCTGGTGTGTTGTTGTGACCCAGCCTTGTTTTGTTGTTCAAGCCCTTCAAGTTAATCTGTTTTAGTAATTGGGTCTTTTTCGTTTCAATTGAATCACTCTGATTATGGAGGAAATTCCAACTCCTCTTTCTTTTTGCTGTCATTCCCTTCTCCCTCCTTATTCTCCCTATCATTCCTTTCAAGTAAGAACTCGGGCATTCAACTCTAAAAATTGAGGTTGTTCCTCTGGTTTCTTTTTTGTTTTCTCTCTTTTCTTTTTGAAATATAAATCACCCATTATAAAATGATAACATAAGAAGAAATTATACTTGTTGGTTGCTAGTATATTGTATTGGTGGTTTCTAAAAAAATTTATGGTATTTTTAAAAAAGTTGGTAACAAGATACTGGTTTATATTAATCATTTTTGCTGTTTCTTTGGCTTTTAAATTGGTTCTTTAAAAATTATTGTTGCTATTGATATAACTGTTTTTATTTCATGTTAAGAGCTGCTTGACGTTGCCTGACAAATTTTGTTGTTAGTGTTATAATTGTTTTTGAAATTATGTTTAGAATCGATTGAAATTTCTTTGAAGTCACTGTTGGTCTGATAAAAATTGTTTTAAAATTCATCCTTGGTTTCTTATTGCTTTAATGTGATTACAATTTATCTCTGGTTTTTTTGGTTTCAATTTAATTTAAATTAAGCTTTGTTTTTTTCCTTTTAATTTGATTTAGATCTATCGTTCGTTTCTTTTTGGTTTAACTTGGGTTCAATCTATCGTCTGTTTCTGGTTGATTTAATTTGATTTAAATCCATCCTTGCTTTATTTTTGTGTTCATTGTTTGATATTTCCGATTACATTGCCTGTCCCTTGTTGTTGTAAGCGGAAGCTTTGCTTTCTTTTGCTTACTTTTTATTGTTTTTTTCTCCTCGTCGGAATTGATTTATACTTATTGTTATATCTAGAATATTTAAACAGGATGTTTTTGAGGTCTTTCTGATTATACTGATTACTAAAAAGTAACTTTGAATTTACTGGAGAGGTTTAAATTCGGTATTTGGATTGAGGTGTCGCCAGCTCGTTTATTTAGGGAAGTGCTTTAAATCAATACATCAATTTTAATTATAGAACTTTTACCTTTGCCAATTAATCAACATATCGCTTTTAATTATAGAAGCAATTAAAATAAAATAAAACATCAATTTAAAAAATTAAATTGCAGTTTTTTATAGATATATACTACTTGATACTATTTTGTCTTTATTGCTTTGGGCTGTGCGTGCTTGCCTTGTCTTATTTTGATTAGAAAATATGGATTGAGTTATTATCTCTATTGTAATTAAAAAAGGTAGACCTGACCATTATGTTTTCGATTTTTGTTTGAAAGTTTATTTTTAACGTATCATATAAAGCGGCAGTTGTTTCTTATCTTATATTCAATCTTGTATTTGATTAATCTTATTTTAAAAATTGGTTTTTAGAGTGTTACTAAAATGTTAATTGATTTTAAATTGAGTTCTTACATTAATTGAAGTTTCTTTTGATGAAATTTGATTAATAAAGGAAACAATATAATACTTTGAGTAGTTGTTTAAGGACTACAAATTTCTATTGGAGCAAAATAGTTGAGGAAGCCCGAAGGTCCAAAATTATTTTGTATTATTCTTTTATTTTCATTTCCTTTTTGTTGATTATTTTCCCTCGCATTTCCTTTTACATTGTATCGAAGAAAAAGACCAAGAAAATATAAAATCAACGAAGAAGCGAATAAAATTAATTGCCGAATTGCAAAATCAATGAAATCAAACAAAAAATAATTAGTATAAATCACTTTAAAAGTAGTTAGAAAAAACAGAAAATACAAAATAGCTGATTTTAATGGTAGGACCGTTGGTGCTTTGCACACTAGCCTAAAATTCACCAGATTTTATCGACCATTAAACTCAAATACTACCGATCATATAAAAATTTATTAGTTAATGTAATTTCACAAAATTTGCATTGCTTTAGCGATTCCTGAAAATTTTTTGGCGCTATATGTCGAGTTGAAGTTGAGTCAGAAAATGAATCAGTAGTTAGTTGGTGTTATTATTTCCGTATTGAAGGTACGTGGAATTGGTATCGGTCTAGCCAAGCTGTTACAAGATTTCAAACATCTTCTGGTTGCGCCAGGATCCGTTTAATGAAGTTAAAACAATAATTGATGGTAAAGTTGGCAAAAGATCAATGATATTGACGTTGGTTTTAGGTGGTATGGAGGATCCTGCTAAAAGATATGAAAATTCGTTAATCCCAGAATGGTTCTAGATATAGTCCCGAAAGGGTTTCTTGAGCCATTTAATTCTAGTTTACGGTCTTGGATTGCGGTTTATAGATACTGTTCTGGTGATAGTAAAATTAATATTAAAAATGAATGGATTGCTTTTATTGATCTTTTAGCTGCGAATAAGTATCTTGCTGATCCTCTTGCTATTGTTTAATTTTCTTCAATTAAACAAATTGCTTTTCAGGTGCCGGAGAAAAAAAAATTGATTTCTGCTCCCGAACCACTGGTGGATTCAGTCACAGATCGAGAAAATGTTGACGCTGAAGAACGCTGGCCCAATCAAGTGAATCTATCGCTTAAGGAATTCTCTGAGTTAAAGATTAATCATCCTACTAAAGTACAAAGAATTTGGTGAATATGTTGAATTTTGCTTAGCCCATTTGTTACTGAAAAGCAAGTACAAAATGTTTTATTTACTGAAATAAATAAGATTGCTACTGTTGAGTCTGGGGTTCAGAAAACGTTCATTAAAGTAGAACCAAATGATCGTTATACTAAAAGTAATAAGAATAAATCCCCTACTTCCAATAATTCAAATAATAGCTTTAATCTGATGAATCATAATAATAACAATCAAAGACATAATAATAGTAGAAAAAGCTGTATTGATGGTAATAATCAAAATGGATTTAGTTTGAACACTAGATTCAATAATATTAAAGGGGCTTGCAATAGTGGTTTTAAAAATAATAAAAACGTCATTGAATATAGTGACAATAATAATAATAATTCTGGATATAACAATAATAATGATAAGGCTGCTTATAAACGCAATAATTGGTTACACAATCATAATTCTGCTTATTACAATAATAGTTGAAGTGATAAGTTTAATAATGCTGCTTTTAAGAATAGAAGATATCAAAGAATTCTTACTTGTTATTTCTGTGGTGGTAGTCATTTTATTAAGGAATGCAAGCTACTTCTTGAAAATATGAATAAGCGATTCTTTTGTTTTATAATAATAGAATTTCCATAGAGAATCAACATGGATTTATTTGTGAAGTTGGGTTAACTTCCAATCCATGGAGTAAATCCTTTGAATGTAATGATTATATGGAAAATATTAAGCTGGAAACGGTTGTTAATAAGAATTTGGTCCTTTATTATGATGATCATGAAGATGCTGTTCATCAAATAAATATAGGTAACACAGAACTATCTGACCTAGTTGAAGATACTATTGGTGTTTTAGGTAATGATATTTCTAAGCCAAACCAAAAAACTGCTAAGACTGATCATCGGAAGACTTTGAAAGATACAATCTATAAATCTTTGAAAAAAAAACCCTTTAAAAAATAAAGCTAGTTTAAGGAATATTTTACACGGTACTTCCATTTCTGATGATATTATTGAGTATGACTATGTTGTTGTCGGTAGCAATAATGAATTAAATATATCAGGGACTAATTTTGCGATTGAACGTACACCTTCTGATAGTATTGATTCTTCTAATAAGATTATTAATGAAGCTCAAGAGTTGTCATGTTTTATTCCCCCTTTCCCTAGGTCAAAGCCTTATTCAGAATTGGAATTGGAATCTAAAAAGATGGAGTTGCTCATTGATAAGGGACCTCTTGGTTGAGTCTTATTGAGTGAAAATACTGGGTTTGACAAAAATGTTGCTTCAAAAATTCATTGCTAAGATGAAGCCGAGAGAGATTAAAATGCTAGGACAGCAGATTTTATTCTTTAACATCAATGCTTCTACATAATACGATGACAATGACGTTGTAGAAAAAAGCTGGTTTATTGGTCCTTCGGAGTATATTTGAGTTGAAATCAAACATAAGTTCGTTGAATTTTTGTTTGATAAAGGATCTGAAATGAATTTAATTCCTAAATCGGTTGTGACTGCCGGTATAAATGAGCTTTTCCCTGTTTTTAAATTGTTAAAGCTTTCAAAGGTGCTAGAAAAACTTTGAGTCAATGTTTTCAGCCTTTGATTAAAATAAAAGATGTTGAATTTGGTGTTAGAATATATCTCGAGGAAAGAAATAGTACTGCTGAGGTATAATTTTACGCCAATCATTTATAGATTTTAATGCTTTATATACCAACCAAGATTAAATGCTTTTAATGCTCAAAGTTGTTATTTCGAGGTACTGTTTGCTTAATCCGATAACTGGTCATGAACATTCATTTACGGAGCTGTTTACGTTAAAGTCTGCTAAAACTAATGTCAATCGGTTAAGTATGTTTGTTGCAGAGGCTTACAAAGCAATTGTAAATATAGTGGCTTTATCTTATCCTGATTTTGAACACAATTTGATTAATTCTGAATCTACTCAATATTTTAATAAAAAGGAATTATCATGACTGGAATATGCTTTTGCAACATCAATAGCTGACAATATTAATGAAGCTAAGTTTTTTAAAGCTGTTCAAGATGGTGGACTAAGCTCCGCTTTATTTAATGATAGTGATGAAAACTTTTGTTTAAAGACTGGCTTTAAGGAATCGTTGGAGAGTCCTGAAGTCAAACCTTGGTTTCGCATGGTTTATCCTATAGAAAAGGTTAAGTCCGATGATGTGGTTAGCCCTTTAGAAACAATGGTTAATTAAAATGAACTTGCTTGTGTTACTAGTAGCTACAACGATCTTTTTTCGTTCAATCGAAAAAGTCACGAATGCTTCGTCGCTTATTACACTTGAAATCTTGAAATTCTTTTGCTGGTAAAAAGTCAAACTTTACTGTTAACATTGACCATTCAACAGAAGCTTTATCTGGTCATATTTGGGTTTCAATATTTGACATTTCCGATACGTATGGTCTTTTGCCAACTGATAATGATTTTGCTAGAAAAACTTCTTCTATCACACCTCTTCGAGATCTAGGATAGAATAATTCTCGAAGGTTATGGCAATGCTGCTTATGAATTTCAAGCTGTTCTATAGAAGATATTAAAGCCGTTTCTAAGTCAGCTAATTATATTAATGGCTAATATTGGCTTGGTACCAAAAGCAACTGATGCTACCATTTCTGAGAATTTCCTGGATGTATAGAAAGTGTTTCCTTTATTTAAAAAATTTGGTCTTAAATTATCTGTTGAAAAAAACTGTGTGTTAGAGAAGCAACATTTCTTCCCTTTCATATCAAGGATGGTAAAAGATATCCTGTTAAACGTAATTTCTTGGTACATAAAGATTTTAAAAGGTCATCAACAGCCAAAGAAATTAGGTCTGTTCAAGCAAGTATTAATTTTTACAGATGCTTCATTCCTTATTTTGTTCATTTGTCAGAAGATACATTTGCCGAAGTTAATAAACCGGAGTTATAGACAAGCACTACTAGTTTTGTAATAAAAGATATACATGAAAGATTTATTGGTCCATTTCCTTTGCTGAAACCAAATTATGATAAACCATTATTTATAGTAACCAGGCTTCCGGTGTTGTTTGGTCTGCTGCTCTATTTAATTATGTTGGAAATAACTTTGATCAAAATATTGGCCTGATCAAACTTACCATTGCAATTGATTAAGCTAGAGTCTCGTAAGTTTGCAGATGCTGATAAAAGATTAGAAAATTCGGTTAAAGAATATATTGCAGTGTTTTATGCTTTTAAAAAATTTAGATATTATGTGGAAGGTGTTCAACTATTTGTTTATTGTGTTGATAAAGCTGTGGCTGGCACCTTGAAGAATAGTTCAGATGAGATGCCAATTGGTAGATACGATAGATTGCTTTCCTATTTGATTTAATGTAAATTTAAGATACATCATATCAAAGGTGCTAAAAATCCAGTTTATATTTTTACCCTTCATCCTGATTGCTCTACAATTAAACCTGTTATGATTACTAATATTGGTTGATGATCCACATAAATCTTATGTTTTGACCATTAAAAATATGCTCGGTGATAGAGTTTTGAAATTCAAATCCTTCTATTATTTACATATTTTATCTTTTGTTCAAACTTTAGTTATTCCATCTTTTGTTGGTATAAAAGAAGAAAAGGCTTTTCGAACTCAGGCTCCTATGTTCTTCGTTTCTCAGGATGCATTGTCTAAAAGATGTAATCTTTTGGCTAGACTTGGGTAACTGATGCCATGGTCACTTGTCAGTTGGTTTATGTTGTTCATGGCTCACATGGTCATGCTGCTGGTAGAAGTAAAACTTTGCTTCATCTATCCAATCTTTATTTTACACCTATGGTTAATTAAGTTATTGTTTATCCCGTAAAAACTTGAGATAACGGTCAGTATTATAAATAATCAACGTTGGTATTTGATCTCTTACAATTTCTGATACGATCTGTAATATTCAAATCTGTTGCTATTGATACAATTCATTTACCTACAACTACTCATGGATATTCATGTGTGGTTTGTTTAAGAGGCACTTTCACTCAGCTTCTCGAAGCTGGTGCTTTAAAAACATTAGAGACTGTTTCAGTTGGAAAGTTTATATATGATGAAGTTTTTTGCAGATAAGGAGGTGTTTACAATTTACAGTCTGATGATGGATCAGAGTTTAAAAACCAACCCTTAAAAGTACTTTATGGTAATCAAGCTATTAAACATCAAATTTCTTCAAAAATCCAGCTCCTAATGGTTTAATAGAAAAGATAGCATGCTTTCTTCTCAACTGCTTTAAATCATTCTGACAAGCAATGGTTGAAACATTTAAGCGCTGCTACTTATGGTGATACTAATACTGTTAGATTATTGGCTGGGAACACTGCAGCTGGGTTGCTATGTGGCAGTCGTCCATTTGGGAGTTACGATCAATGTTAGTATATTTTGCCATTTATTAAAACTGATGGCTTTACTGAGGATGAATTATACAATATAAGTGTAAAACAAAATGAATTTGGTCGATGGTCAAACACTCAAGCTCCTCTGAAAATTAAATTCTATAGGGAAAAAATGAAAGATGCTTTCGGCAACGCTGATATTACTACTGTCACGAAGTGGGATGATGGTTTTGTATGTGTTTGACAACAATGTTGAGGATCAAAAAAAGGCTGGACTTAAATCATTGCCTAGATATGTCAGTCGTTATAAAATTAAGCTGAATAAACTTGGTGCGTCTCTATTAATCAATTTAAAAGCTGCTCAATTGAAACGAAAATTTAATAGGTCTCATTTGAATCTTTATTTATTACGTCCTGGTGCTAGTTATGCTGCGGTTCATGTTTCCATCTTTACAACCTCTGCTAATGGTTTCAAGCTTTGCATGCCAATTGATTTTCTCAAAAAAGAAACGTTACGGGTGTTATAATGTACTCACAACGCAAAACGAACTTAATGTCATGGCTGAATGTTGCTAAGTATATAAACCCGTGTGTTCGTTTCCAGCTATCCCTCATGTCTCGCTGGGGTGTTGTTGTGACCCAGCCTTGTTTTGGGCTGAAAGCCCTACAAGATAATCTGTTTTAGTAATTGTGTCTCTTTTTTTGTTTTTCAATTGATTGGCTCTGATTCTGAGGGCAGTTCGAATTCCTGTTTCCTTTTCTTGTCTTTCCCTTCTCCCTTCTTATTCTCCCTCTCTTGCCTTTCAAGTCAGGACTCTAACCTTCAATGCTATAAATTGAGGTTGTTTCTCTGTTTTTTATTTTGTTTTCTGTCTTCTATTTTTGTAATATATAATACACCCATTATAAAATTATAACATAAGAAGATTAATATACTTGTTGGTTGGTACTATATTAGGTCACGGTCCATGATTGTTTTTTGACACGCCGTTTTCTATCATTAATGGTTCCACTATCTTTTAAGAGCTTATTCAGGTTATATCCCAAAATGAGACCCTCTGGATTTCCACGACGATAAGTAGTTGTGGCACTTTTTTTCGTTTCAATTTACCATTGCGTAATTATGAAAGTTTGTTAATTTTTATATCCCAATACAATGGTTTTCATTCCGATATTTAATTAAAATATTGTGTATGACTTTAATTGAACTTTCACTAAATTTTTCAGATATCTAATTGAAGCAACATTCCACGGATTCTTGTAAATGAACTTCGTATTTAGATTGGGGCTTGTGTTTATTTATGAATTGTTGTTTAAGAATTGAATTTTACAATAAAATAATGGATTTTGTGATAACTGTTTAGAGTTGTCATATACTGTGTTTGTTATATTCGAAACATTGAGGAAATCTTTCCGGCCGATGACATGATTGTGAGGATTCACGTCGCTGATAATAACTTTTAATTGACTTATAAGTGCTTCTTCTATATGGTTTAAGACTTAAAACATTCTTTAAGTGCTCACTAGTGGCTCCTAGGACATAGAATATAAGTTTCTTATAAAGACCAAATTTTTTTTTTTTACCTTTGGCATCTAACCTAAAGTTATACACTTACAGCTGTATGTGAATGAAGTGCATTTTCCAGACAAAACTACAACTACCATTTGAACTTTTGTCCAACACTTTTCTGCAAAATCAAAGGTCCAACGTATAGAAGAGGGTATTATCTTTTTTATGGATACGTTTTGAAGGTGGTGAACCTTCGTCAACAGACTATATGCTTTATGGGTTCCGACTCAAGGTGATAATCCTTCCAGCCTGATTTACAAATTTTCAAATGGGTGAGCCTATGTTTAGCACATTTACAAGGAGGCTATATTTTTAGCGGCTTATTTGTTCTATAAAAAAGAAACGTATAGGGATAGCCGGTACTTTCAACTGACCATTCTCAAAAAAATTTGTTTCGAATGCACCGTAGACTCCCGAAAGCATCCCAAAAATGAGAAGTTATAAGTCAAAGCCGTAATTTACTTTCTTTCCAGACTCGTGTTCGCTTCGAATTCTTAATTTTATCTGATAGCTGACTTTTAGATGAATTTAATGATGCTGCCTCGGAAATTCTAGGATAATCTAGTTTGTGCCTTGGTCTTGGCTTTTCTATGACTTGATAGTGCGGTTCTTTTAATATACAGTTTGCGTTTTAGGTACTCGCTACTTTTCTGTCACTTTTGAGTGAGCTAGTGGTGAATGTCTCGGATGAAGGTCTGATTGATATATTCATAGGGGAATTACCGCTCAATCCGGACTCTTCTTTTTTCTTCTAGTTTTTTTTTCCCCTTTGGCCGCATTATCATTTTTGTCTTGCGTATATGCTGTTCCTCTAAACCGTATATGTTTCCACTTTGAGTTACATTTATCAGCGTAAGCGCCATGGCCAGTCGTTTAAATGTAAATCAAATTTCTTTAACAAACTGAATGACGCTTTTCAATTGACGAAACATAGATGATAAAAAACTTAATAGCATAAACATTGTTTTTTAGACATGATTCATGAGCTTTCGTTTTCGTCGACACCCGTTTTAAGTGCTAAGGTTGTGAGGGTAAATACTCTTGGAAATACCTATTGTAAACCAGTCATAAGGTGTTCACGATTAGTATACAATGCTTAGTTAAAAACAGTTAACCACTTCCCTTCCCTGGCGATACGTTATTCAACAAATTCCAGCAACACCTAGCTGGAAGGATATCCTTCCATGGTTAACATAGAACATGGTAGATCATATAACTCATTGGTGGTACCACTATAGCATTTTTTGCTTGTACCACGACTATTTTTTTTAGCAGTCATAGTCCTTTTAAGGGTAAACCGGTAGAGAAGGAAATGGGTAAAGCGGTGGGAAGCAAAACACTGAAGTGTTATTAATAAATTATTGATTACTGGAAACCGATATGTTTCGGAGCAATTAGATCAAAATCGAATTGATCCTATAAAGTTGCCGTCTGCAGTTAGACTACTATAGGATACTCGGTAGAAATTTAATTGAAGCCTTTTGAAGAGGTACTTCAAATTTCTAATGGCCTGTAATTTATTCAGAAATTCTGCAGATAACGATAGCAAATGAAACATTATTTGAAATTGGTTATCATTGAGGTATTTTCTTCTTGGGGGAAAACAGGGAGCGACATACGTGTAAAGAAGAATGTCATATCAGAGTCTGTGTATACATTACTACCTTGTTTAGGTGTACAGATCCAAAGCAGTTGCATAATAACAAAAAAGTAAGTGCTCTCAAAAAAACAGAAAATTATTACTCAGAAAAATATTGGAAATCATTACAAAAGACTCACCGCAATTCAAAAGCTTTATTAACCAAAATTGAGAAACGTAAAACTTGAAATAATAAAAGCTAAACCATTGTCCTTCTAGAGAATAGCGCTATCATTATTTTAAATTTCATACAAAGTTGACTGTTTGTTCTACTCACCTTGCTTAACCAAACGGCACGCCTGAGAAGTATTTCTCACCAACTTTAGGACTATCCTTCTCAAAAGTTTATTGAAAATCAACATCACATTTATCCGCTAAAGTAAAAGGATGTTTTACTTTGGCAATATTCAAAAGGCTGACTTTGGTACAACAACTGAATAAGAAAGTATCGGTAGGGCCTAATTCCAACTAAGGAAGATCATTCGTTAGAGCTCTTAATAATAGTTTGATCAAAAGTCATCGCAGTATCGCTTCCAATCAGATCTCATTGTCACTGATTGAAGCTGCATGTGAGAAAAAGAACCCATCATATGCATGATACGAAAAATTTCCAAAAAGAATGGTATTAAAAAATCTCAAGATAGTTAGTGTGGGTAAAAAGAACTAATAAATAGCGTCTTCAATATTCACATTCATTGAATAATGTATTCGGAAAGCACCAGTTCCATAAAAATTGTTGAAAAAGTTTTATTAGCCGACGTAGTAGGAACATTTCTTTGATAGATACACATATCTAACATATGCTTAGAACAAAATGTTGAAAGTTTTACATTGGAAAACGGGAGCCCCATAAATTAGGCTGTAAATAGCTACATAGATACCTAACTTCTCGTAGGAAAGAAAAATTTTCAGCGAACTTCAATAGTTCTCAGAACGATTTTGTTTAAGGATCATTAATAAATTCAAGTAGATTATCATTTCACCAGTTTAGCTTCGAATAGGTTATTAGACCAAGCAAGTGCTAGTTAATACATTTAGAAAGAAATCTCTCCATCATTATCTTCTTAAACCAACAATCAAATAAACATATAATCCAATCAACCTAGCATAATCTCTCATGTCTGCTCTACTAAATGAGCATCCCATGAGAGCGCTAGAGAGGGCTCAGGCATCGTTTGATAAAATGATTACAAAACTTGGCCCTCTTCCCGCCAACTACTCAAATTCTATCCGATGGATTCCAAACCTCAAACGATACATCAAAAGCAGCCCATATTTTTACTATTTATTTACCAACGGCTTAGATGAAGCTATCGAAAAAGGCACACATGTTTTTACAAATGTAAGAAAAAACCTATATAAAGAGTACTGGTGCTTAGTTAATGACTATAATGATGAGGCGCTTACTGACGCTGTAATTGAAGCTTTTCCGCCGAATATGCTAGACAACTATAAAGATGTTAAGTCTACAGTTGGTGTTATAGAAGCACAATATAAATTCTTTAAAAGTCAGCAAATGAAATCCCTAGCATTAGCCTTGAATCTTTCAGCATTAACGGTCGCTGATAACATTTTTTTCACCGAATATCTGTTTAAAATTTCTGCGTACATTAATGAGGTGAATAGTTTGTACGGTGCTCTTACAGAATGCTACTCAACATTACCATTACGTAGGCCAATTATTACTCTTTATTCTGAAACTAACCCTCTTCAAAGAATAGTGGAATATCTATCTGCATCGAAACTTAAATCATATTTTGATAAGGATATAATCAAATTTTTTATAGAGAACAAATTAACGTCGGACGATCACAGATATTTAACACAGCTTAGGAAGCAGTCTAGACATTCGCATGTCAATGAAAATGTTGGCTTTTTGTGATCCCCAGATGGAGCTGAAACAACTACTGACATTGAAAAGCCAACTACTATTGGAAATATAATTTCGATAAGGTCTTTATTCGGAATAACGTTTGTTGGAAATGTGGAGTGAAACGCCACAACAAATGCTAGCAAAGATTGTTAGATATTTACAAGGAAGCATCCGTGATGAAACCCAAAAGAGGTAGAAAAAAGTTTTCAACTGAAAATGATTAAGAACTTGAAGAAGTTGAAGAGTTGGATACCAAATAAAAATTAAGAATTTCCTATTGTTTTACTTCAGCCATAGAACAGGCGCCTGACAAAAAACAGCATGAAATGTCTCCCACCATATGGGACACTGAGGCGACAACCAGTGTTATAAACGCTCTCCACAATCCCAATAAAACAAACGTCACTGTCAAAACCGTGAATGCCCAGTTACCCCAACCATGAAAGGGAGACTTTACATTACAATAAATAATAAAACGTTACCTGTCGCTGCACTATTTTTCAGGAAAATACCTACCAATGTTTTCTCGATCAAACCTCTTGTCATCAAAGGTTGAAGTTTTAAAGCTACACAAAATTCCTGCTACTGGATAAACAATGAGTCTGAAATCTTGAGAGGATCTAAAGATCCAACGAATTGATTATACTATGTTAGTCAACTTTCAATTCAAGACATTTCACCAAAATGTAGAAATATGTCAATCAAAACCTACACAGATAATGAAAATAAAGTCTCCAATTTTCTAGCCCAAGACGACAATAATATTATACAAAATATCAATGACGCGAAAAAGAGGAGCATGCCCAACAAATCGATAATCGAGTGGCATGAAATTCTAGGGCACCCATCAGTTCGTAACCTCAAATCCTTCTTGAAAATCATGAATATCCACCAAAAAGAAACACTAGAGAAACAAAAGATTTCATGGAATATAAACAATGCAAGATGGTGAAAATGGTTTCTAAACCGCATAACAGATGATTTCCCAAACCTTCTTGCCTAGCTTGGAGAATTCATAGTGTTGTTATACGTCCAGCCACAATACACCATAACACAAAAAATTATATTATAACCGTCAGTAACTAATCTAGCAGGTTCGCATTTATCATTATTTGTGAAGAGAAACGAAATATTGTATCTCATATTAAACAATGTATTAATCATATTCGCGGGGTGGCCAATCATACTGTGGTTTTCTCCGTACAGATCATGGATCAGAATACTCTTTGGATGATTTATCAGATTTCGTGGAAAGAAAAGGCATTATAAACTCTACATCTTCCGAATATCAACCTGAACAAAATGGTATAACCGAGAAATATAACAGATCCTTAATGTCCATTACTAAAAGTCTTCTACTTGCATCAAACACTCTTGAATCGTCAATATTATTCCAGTTTGCAGTATAGCATGCTGCGTATCTCAAGAATATAACTCCGCATCGAACAATACAAGACAAGCTCTATTTCTTCAAATTTTATGGGTACCATCCCAAAATCAAACAACTCCCAAAATATGGACAAGATTGTATAATTAGACTACCTCAAAAGGAAATCAAAAAGAAAACCTTAATAAACTACAGCTCACTAAACAAATTGCAACCATTGTAGGTGTTGACTCTAGCAACTAGATTGCAATAACCGAGGCAGTGTCGACAGGAGCTCAGGTCCACACTATAAATACAGTTGATTTTACCATTTTGCCCCTGTTTGACAACATTAAAGAAATTGAAAAAGAATTATTAAAATTCTTACATGTTAATAAGTAGGAAATAGTACAAATTTTCAAGCCCACCTTTCAATATACCCCAATCAAGAATCAGTAATGTCACCAGAATTAATCTCAAGAAATCTTCGTGTTAAAACTGAAGAGTCTAAGGATCATATAGTGAACCGAATTAATTCAAAAGACGGTCCAGATCATTTGGAAATCCTAGATGAAGACGAAAAAATATGGGAATCCAATAAACATCATAATGAAAGCCCAGTTATAACTCAAACAACAAAACCCTTATTAAAATCAAATTCAACCGAGAAAATATCTGGCGATGTCCACAATTCTAGTAAGAATGGCATTTCTCTATTAACTGGAACCATCTGAACTAACTCCCCAAACACAGGTTCCAGTTTCAAACTTAACACGTCTGGTACCGAACGTTCTCCCAAAAACAACATCAGAGTGCAGAATAATCAAACAAAACTTCGGACCGGTCGTGAAAGCAATGAAAACAGTAAGAAAATATTTCAATCCTCGGTAAGTGAGATAATCCACAATTTTCATAACAGTTCTTCACATTATGGTCGCACTGGAAAGTTGAATCCAACATTCGACATTATTCATCATCGATTCAACGAAAGAGAGTACCGACGATATTCAGGAATCATACCTCTCCGTTAACACTGTTTCAACCAGAAAACAACGTTTGCTAAAATCTAAATTAAAGTTACCACTACTTCTTAAAGGACAAAATGGAACAAGTTGGAAGGAAGTTGTGGAGAATGAGCTTCAGCAGTTCCAAACCCTACAACAAGAGGTACACATACCTGAGGATACAAAAATTTTGCCCATGAAAAGGGTATTAAGCGAAAAATGGAACGATAATATCCAGAAAATAATACCAAAAGCAAGATTGGTTATGTTGAGAAACCTAAGTGAGGAAGGAACACACTTTCCGTACCTACAAACCTCATCACCTGTACCTACATTAACTTCGGTAAGAATAGTTTTACCTTTAGCTGTAAAGTTAGATCTCCATATAGAACATTATGATGTGAAACCGGCATATCTTAATAAGGCATTAGACGGAGAGAAAATCTATTGCGTTCCACCTCCAGATTTTTCTGTTCCAAAGGGAAATGATGGAAGTTCTTAACGGCCGTATATCGAGAAAAGAACACAGACAAATTGTGGTTTGAAACCATGGAAAATTGGCTTTTAGCAGAAGCGTTTCAGAAAACAAGTTTGATCAGGCCATTCTCTCAAAATCGCATACGCTTGTTATACAATAATCGTTCTTTATGTAGATTAGCTGCTAGTAATATCAAATGTGGTTTTACAGATCGATGCTTTTGAATCTGAAATAAAAATGCTTTCAAATCGAAATTAAAGTCCCTCGGAAAACCTGACAACTTTTTAGGAATACAATTTAGTATCCTGTTTGAAGGTCGATTAAAATTAAACTCTCCCAATTTATTATAAATGCATTAGAAAAAGCCAAAATTTCAAACAAGTTTCCAAAAGCGACACCATTTATAAACTATTTCTACCCAGCTGAAACTATAGAGTTACTTGATGACACAAAAAAGAAAGAATCTCAGTCATAAGTGGGCTCGCTCATATGGCTTAGTAAGCACTCGTCCTGATATTAGTTGGTCTACAATAAATGTGCCCTGTTCAATGGCATCTCCCACATATCAAGATTTAGCTAGAGTTTACAACATTATTCGATATTTGTGTGGCACAGGGGAGCTAAAATTGCGTTTTAATAAACAAGGCTCTTTACAAGGACTTGAGGAGGAAACAGATGCTTCATACGCAAATATGAAAGGTTGTCGAAGTTGCTCAGGTGTTATAATAAATTTTGAAGGTAGCATAATGTTTTGGTGCTCCAAGATCAAAGGTGTGTCCCTTTATCTATGTTTGAGGCTGAATATATGGCGTTACGATCTGAGTTTCAACAGGCAGTTTTTTAGAAAAATATACGTTTGATTTACTTCAAAATGTTGTTGTTAAAGGGGAAGCAAACCTACTGGGTCTAGTACGGAAAATGGAAGGTCCACTACAAGCTGCGGTTGACAATCTGCCAGTAATTTCCAGTTTAACCTCCAGTTATGATGGAATAATTTCTCGTCGCGTTGATGTTCAGCTCCATTTCTTTCATGATCTACTTAAAACCAAGGAGCTAAAACTAAGTCTTGTTAAGAGTCATGAGAATAAGGCCGATATTTTGACCAAATCAATGACGAAATTTTTTTCAACGAAGGAAAAGAACAACTCCCCACATAATCCAGGTTTTTCCAATGGGCGCGGAATGTTGAAAACATTACATTGTAAAACGGGAGCCCCAGAAATTGGGCTGTAAATAACTACATAGATACCTAACTTTTCGTAGAAAAGAAAATTTATCAACGAACTTCAATAGTTTTCGAAAAGATTTTCTTTAAGGATCACTCATAATTTCAAGTAGATTATCACTGATCCTTTACCAGTTTAGCTTCAATACAATACTATTAGTCATTATATGTAGGCTGTCAAAGGATAGAATAGCCTCTGTTCCAGCCAAACCTTGGTCGCCGTCTGACATAACACATGCATTAGCTTGATTTCAGTTATAATTTATTCACTGCGCCCAATTAATAAATTATGTGGGTTGGACTCAACAAATGCTGCTTACATTGCCGTTTTGACATTCCATCAAACTAACATCTCGCAGCATTTTGAGATTGGTTTACTTTCTACTGCTATAGGGTGAATACTATTCAAACTGACTTTTATCTGCCAACCCAAGATAAGTATTTCTCCATACTTGTTTTTTTTTCTTCTTCGATTTTAATGAAGATTACACAATAAGTTCATTATTTACGCTAAAACCAGGACCAATCACTAATAATCCCCTCTTACTATCAGAACAGCCAACCACAGATAATCTCTTAAAGGAAATTATTGAGATAGACCCCAGATGCTGATCCAAACCAAAATTATGAAAAGACCCGAAACAAAGCGTGATTTAATTCCACAAATACTCAATTTGTAAGCCTCCGTTATTAACTAGTTTGGTGAACTTAAATCATTAACTTATATTGGCAACAGACACAGGAATTATTATAGCTTGAACATCATGCTAAATTTAATTTGGTTAAC
The DNA here is from genome assembly GCA_001600695.1 of Ascoidea asiatica. Lineage (NCBI taxonomy): Eukaryota > Fungi > Ascomycota > Saccharomycetes > Ascoideales > Ascoideaceae > Ascoidea > Ascoidea asiatica. Next base: position 574,038 of record BCKQ01000012.1, read on the forward strand.
TTTAGAAAGGAATTTCCGCTAGTAACCGACAAATCGAAACAGTTCCTAAAAGCTCATCAAATGTATTTTCCCATTCTTATAGTAACTACCTAAATCAAAAATTCAAACGTATGCAATTCAAAGTTGAGAAAATTACTTTTATATATCAACAATACATAATGAATATAGTTTTTATCTAATTGGCTATGGTATCATTCATAAAAAAAAATGGCACTTCAATTGAATATTACAATTCGTCTAATTTTATTTTTACTTAATTTTTATTTTTCTTCTATGTACTTCTAAATATATTTTTTGTTTTCTTGCTTATCTTTCTAAAAGGATCCGGATTTAATTAGTTGACTTGAAACATGAAAATCAAATAAATGTAACTACTTTTATTACTTTGTTTTTATTTTCGTAATTACTTTCCAGTAATATCGATTAGCTACTTTTGCAATACTAATTTTAAATATTTCTAGAAAATTTTAATTTTGTAACCAAACGTAACTAAATAAAACTCATACAATTTCGTATAGTACCCCTTCTGATATTAAAACTATATGTACTTCTCAAAATCATTGAACTCCTGGAACTTCACCAACGCCGGCTTCCGAGCTCCTAAGACTATCTTGAACTCTCCTGAGATGTTCTTAGGTGAGGGTAACATGCACAAGCCGTTTTGGAATCTTGACTTAACTACCAATTTCAGGAGCCTCTTGACTTTTCTGATTATTGACCACGAACGACCGCAGGCACCCTTCACGTTTGAGTGGGAAACCCTACCTGTTTGAGGGTCGCTTTACACTTAATCAACCATCATCTCTAGGTTGCAGTCTCAGAATCAAATCGCTTTTTGCCTAAATTGTTTTTAAAGAGCCGATAACTCGACGGGGAACGCCGTTTATCGGCTCTACGCTCTTGTCACCCGAATTCTTTTTGTTATCACCGGTTGATCTGGAAGTGGGTCTGGATAATCACGATTTTGCACCACCCTTTCAATCATTTCCTTTTTTGTGCAGTAGAACCATAGCAACGAACAGTGTTTAAAAGTTAGGTTTGGTCCTAACCTAAATTTTTTTACTTTAGGACTTTTCTTCAAGTATTGAGAAGAGCCTACTTGATTTCTAGAAGCACAATACACATGAAAATTCCCATGACTAAAATTTCTAATTTTCGAAAGTTTAACATCAAGTGACTACGAGTGATTTTCATTTGCTAACTTTTCCTAACTTTTTGAAAATTCTGCTTTAAATGTTAACTTTTTCAGGTTAGGTAAGGAACATTTAAACCACTAGAATCAACTCTCTTTTATATGGGTGGACATATTACAAGCTTAACTTTAATCAATAATTATTTATGTTTAAATAATATTCATTTAACATTCCTTTTTCTGTCAATTCGATCGGATTATCATTTAAATGTTATCGCAAACTTTAATATATACCCGAAAATATCACCATTTATTTTTATTATCCATCCGTGTTCGTTTCTCAAATACAAAACAACATTCTTTATGAAAAATCCCTTCAAAAATTATTTCTCAAGTTAATTTTTCAGCTCCCAAGTATAAGCTGAAACATAAAGGGATATGAGCTAAACTTGATCAACATTCAAACGTGAGTAATAATATTAAAGATAATATTGACAAAATTAAAATTATTGTTGACCAAGGAGTAACTAATCAACTTTATGATACAATTAAAAGTAAGAATAAAGAAAAACTTGGAGATTTAACAAGATCTCAAAAAAGTATGTTTACCTCCATAGCGGCGGTATAGTTCACTATAAACCAACTAAATCGGTGGTGGGAAACATTTTATCAATCTAAGGGACTATTAAAGGAAATATTTTACAATTTTTGATCTCGAGTCTGAAGGTAAAATCGTAAGTCTTTCTATACTTTGCAGACTCGTTCTCAGTAAGTATTTCAGTTTTTCTCAACCAATGTTTAGTAGAATCTTAGAAAAGGTCCATGAATGTATCGAACTTCCTTATGATTCTTCTATATCTACTGGAAAAGTTGAATTTACTAGTACCTCCTAGTTTAATTTTTCTTGCTTTTACATATATATTTATTATTCTATACGGTTATCGTGTTAATATTTTGGTATAAGAACCTTTAATGTACTCCATCATTTCTTTTTTATTTATGATTTTTTGATCAGGATGATTCCAATTTCTTAATTTGTGAACTCCTTACAATTAAGAAATATATTTGCTATTTGTATTATAATATTGTTTTTAAGAAACTGTCTTAATTTTAAGCAGTACCCGTATACGCCGTAACATAAATAGACATCTATTATTTTCAACAGAAAGTTCTTTTTAAATACGGTGTTCCCTGACCGGAGCAACCAAACACACTTAATCAAGGTTAGCTCACTATCCGTCAATTCCACGGGGGTGATAAATAACACAAGGATTTAGGTGAAGGTCTCCAAAGCTCCAAACAAAACTAATTCCACATAGAATCTTTCTAGCACTAAAATAATAAATTATTGATCTATTTCATTAATTACTTGCTTCCGTTTAGCTTTGCTTTCTACTTCAATTACTTCTGTTTTACTTAGGACGGTTAACACACAATTACCTGTTTTCTGTTTTTCTCTTTCCTTTACTGTTACCTAATCCTAATACTTATCAGGTGCCAGGGCTCAACTATGACCGTTCTAATTATTTGCATTGTTTGGTTTTTCTCAGATCACATTTTTGCGTGGTCACCTGGTTGGAACGGGGGATGCAAATGCTTTTTGTTTTTCGTTCAATGAAAAATTTTCACTTCAATGAAAACTTTTCACTTGTCTGAAAACTTTGCAGTTTCTCAATTACTTTTGTAATTGTTGGCTCAATTGCAATCTGCTGTAATGAATTATGTTATCAAATCATAATTTACTATGTTGTTACTTTATCTGACCTTATCACACCTTATCTCACTTTATCTCACCTTATGTCACCTTATCTTGCTTTATCTTACCTTATCTTACCTTATCTAACATTAAGTTGCTTAATCTTACTTATCCATCATCTTTATGCTTTAAAAGCTTTTTCTGTTCATTTTATCAAAAGTTGCTGTTTAGGTTTTTCTAGAACTTTCTAGAACATTCTAGAACATTTTGGAAMWTTCTGGAAACAGAACTTTCTAGAACATTCTAGAAACAGAATTTGCTAGAACATTCTAGAAAAAGAATATTCTGAACTTTCAGATTTTCCCTTCTCATACATTTTCAAATGGTATAAATAGAGGTTGTTTTTCCCTTACTTTTCAAAATTATTTTTCTTTATTTTTATTTAATATCTTTAAGAATTTTTATTATAACTTTTATATATTATSTTTTAATATATACTAATCATTATTATTATTAATTATCTTTTATAGAAATCTTATTTTATTATGCTGCTGTTTTGCAAAGTTCTTTCCAGGTTTGCTAATCTAACTTAAATAGCTTTCTTTTCCTGTTTTATTTTCTTTATCTCTTTTATATTTTTCTTTTTCYTTCTTTACAGAAAAATATATTTATTTTATATATATTAATTACCTCAATTATTTATTTAATATATAATTACAAGTTATTAAATTTATTAGATTTCCAATCTTTGCTTTCCACAATGTTTATGTTTCCTGATGGTTTTGACATTGGCCATGAAGACTTTAAAGAAATTGTTGCTCAAGTTCAATTAATTAAAATTGATAAATATTCTACTGGTACTGATTATCCTTTATTCAAGAAATGGTTTATTAAGAAGCTTTCTTATTACGTTGATTTTGGTGGTGATGATTTAAATTCTTTTTCTAATGCAAATGGTGTTAATCGTTCTCCTCGGAGACTTGCTGGTGTTGTTGAAGCTCTTATCAAAGTTGGTTATAATGCTTCTTTTTTTAAAGATTATGATGATGAAAACGGTATTTAAATTTTGATTAAGCTTAATGTTAAATATGCTGTTCTTGGTAACTTTGATAAAATTAAATTGTTAAGAAGCTTTATTAATCCAAATGTTGTTGCTTCTTCTGATAAAGACTTTAAGAAGCAGATTAAACTTATTGTTGCTCATTTCCCTGTCTTTGCTTCGATTGCTCCTTATGTTGCTCTTTTGAAGTTGAATGGTAAATCTACTGCAAAATATTTGAGAAATAACAAATTCTCTGGTAATGCTTGTGATGTTGTTGCTGCTTTAGAATCTAAAACTATTGGTGATATTTTTAGAGATATTCGTGAATTAAGAGATGGAGGTTTAATTGATACTGATGATAAAAATGATATTATTAATGATGATTCTGATGAACTTAATTTGATGCTTAGCAAAAACAAATTCTTCAATTGTGGTGCTTATGGGCATTTCTCTAAGAAGTGCAAGAAACCAAAGAAATTCAAAAAGTTTGAACATGTTTAGCTTATTGAAGTTCCTGATGATTATGCTGTTTCAATTGATAAAAATGATGTTGCTTCTGATACTGATGAAATCAATCTTGTTTTACATGAATTTGATATTCGTCCTTCTAATTCTACTGATGCTGCTCTTGCTGTTTCTAAGGTTGGTGAACCCTGTCCCTTGGTACCTAGACCGGCCTCATATAGAAGTGATCTGAAATTTGAGGATGCTATGCTTGAACATCAGACCTCATCTTTTGGTGAGCTACATGCAGTAGCTGAAGGCTGCAAAGTCCATTGTGATGTGCTTAAGTCGGAGACTGAGATGAGAATGAAAGCGACAGTAATGCCTGACCCACCAAATGGGGGCGAATCTCTGATGATCAAAGGCCCACTTAATACTGGTTTATCAATCTTGCAAATTCAAGAAGAAGTGAATCTAGTAGATTCCTCTTCCAATGCAAACTTTTTCTTAGATACTGGTGCTTCAACTCATGTTGTCAACTTAATCGAGTTGCTTGCACACCAAAGAGAATCAAACACTTTGGTGAAAGGAATCAATGGACGAGAGATATGCAAAACTGAAGGTACTGTTAAAATTGGATGTCTTCAACTCAATGATGTGAAGTTGTTACCCAATGCTCCTAGAAATATCATTTCCATGGGAAAGCTAGCAGAAAGCGGTTACAAAATTGAAATTAAAGACAAATTGTGTTCAATTTATCATCAAGAGAAGCTTATATTTGAAACAGTTATGCAAAACTATTTGTGGCATTTGGACCCTAATGATGTTTGTACTGAAATGGTGTTTAATGCTGATACTTCTACACCTACTGATTGAGGTGCTCAAACTGCTGTTTGCGATGAAATTCTTCAATTTCACAAAAACAACGGACATTGCTCATTTAACGAATTCAAGTGGTTAAATCAATCTGCTGAAGTCAAATACCTCGATAATGACATTCATGCTGCTTTGAAGAGATGTGAAGCTTATGTTTCAATTGTACCTAAAAGTACAATTAGAAAGTCAAAAGAAGCTAAACACTTGGTTACTGGTGAATATATCGTTGCTGATCTAATTGGTCCCATTAACAACTCTTATGGATTGATTGTAACTGAAGCTAATTCGCACTTTCTTGTTGCTCATGTTCTTACTTCTAAGTCTCAAGCTACTGACAAACTAATTGAATCTCTCAGGATTTTCGAGAAGTTGCTTTCCTTGACCAACAAATCACTTTGTTTTGTGAAAACTGATAATGAGTTCAAAACAAATGCATTCAAAGCATTTTGTTCTGCAAATGGTTTTATTCATGATGCGACTGCTCCTTATTCTTCTTATCAGAATGGAAAGTCTGAAAACATGAATCGTCAAATACAACACAAGTTGAAACAGTTGCTTGCTGATTCTAATATTCCTGATACTTATTGGAATTTTGCTTTCCATCATGCTGTTTTTCTTCACAATTACTTGCCCTTGAATTTAAATGGAAAATCTCCTTGGGAGATGCTCAGAGAAATCAAGAAAACTGTTACTGTTACTGCTCCCTTTGGATGTCGTATCTATGGCTTTAACCATCATAGTGTCAGGCAAAAGGTTTTCAAGAAAGACGTTTCTGGAACGTTCTTTGGCTTCAATAAAACTAATACGATTGCTTTTATTCTAGAAGATGGCACTGGTAAAATAGTCAGATCCAGTTCATTTAGGTGCTTAACTGATGTTTATCCATTCAAGTTAAACAATTATGTTGTTGTTACTGACACTGATGTCCAACCAATTTCTTTTGGTGGTTCTTCGGCTTCTTTCTCAGCTGCTTCTAATATTGATTCTAACACTTCTGCTACTGAAAATACTGTTGAAGTTAGACCTTCTAGCCATGATGCTGCTGATATTGATATGACTGATAACAATGAAAGTCAACAAACTCAAGAAGATACTCAAGATGTTTCTCTTGATGAAACTAGTGCTCCACCTGAAATGCAGGAGGATTGCTTAAATGACGCGTCCAATTGCAATATTTCAAGTGATTCACTTCAATCTGCTGTTGAATCAACTACTCCTTCTATTATCGAATCTACTCCATCTTTAATTTCCAATTCTGTTGTTATTACTCCTCGGAGAAGAAATAGGTTTCGCATTGCAAAAGCTTCTAATCGAGTTTACAAGATGAAACTAAGACCCAAAAGACATGTTTCGTTGCAAATGAAAGATATCCTCAATTTGCTTTCAAACAGCAGTAATGTTTCAGATCCTGTTATTCAACTCCCTGATGAAGATGCATCTGACCACAAAGCTGATTCTCAAAAAGCTATTGAAGGTCCAAAAGATGTTGTTTCTATGTCTGAAAACGCTTCTGATAATGAAATCAATCTTCTTGTTTCCAAATCAAAATACAAGATTCCTAACTACTTTTCAGAAGTGTTACAATCACCTGAAAAGAACAAATGGTTACAAAGCATTGAGAAAGAGATGAACTCCATTCGTTCTAACAATGTGTATGATTCAGTAAAAAAGAATGATGTTGAGAAAGCTATCATCAAAGGCAGATGGGTTTTCAATGTTAAACAAGAAACAGATAACTCAGAGCGTTTTAAAGCTAGATTAGTCGCCAAAGGTTATTTGCAACACCTTGGTGAAAACCTCATCGATATCTATGCTCCAGTGATGAAGTGTGATACTTTAAGATTGATCTTGTCCTTAGCTGCAATTAAAGGTTATTCTTTGTGCCAAATGGATGCTAAAACTGCTTTTCTCAATGGAAAGATAGATTATCCTGTTTTCTTTCAACTTCCTGCAGGAACTGGTACTCCTTCAGAATATGTCTGGAAACTCAAGAAAGGACTTTATGGACTAAAACAAGCTCCTCACATCTGGTTTAATACAATTAGAAAGGTGGTAATGAAAAGTGGTGATTTTGAACAAAGTGTGCTAGATCCTTGTTTGTTTTACAACAAAACCTGTTACATCTCAATCTACGTTGATGATATTCTCATTGCAGGTGCTACTTCTTCTGATATCAAAGTTGCAAAAGATTTACTCAATGATGCTTTGGTGATGAAAGATATGGGTTCTCCTGCTGTGTTCCTTGGAATTAACATCAATAAGATTTCAAATGGATACTCCATCTCGTTAAAGGACTTATAACCAAAATCGAAAATGATTTTGAAGTTAAAAAGCTCAAAGAGCTCAGAACTCCACTAGCTAAAGGTTTTGAACCAGCTGAATCTTCTTCCAAACTTCTAACTGAAGAAGAACATTCAAAATACCGATCAGGCATTGGAACTCTCTTGTTCCTGGCTAACACTGTTAGACCTGATATATCATTTGCTACTTCAATGCTAAGTCGATATCTCGTTACTCCCAGAAAATCTCATTTGAGTGCTGCTTTCAGGATATTGCAGTATGTTGTTCAAAGAAAGAACTTCTCTTTAACTTATGTTGCAGATTAGAACCACATCAAATATGCTGATTTCCGTTACATGGATAAAAGTGACAATGCTAAGATTCAAGACTATCCCAAACAAACAGCTTTCAAATTAACTGTTGTTAGTAATTCTGACTTTGCAAGCGATAAACGAACCAGCCACAGTCAAAGTGGCTATTTCACATTATTGAATGGAAATATCATTTCATGGTCTTCTAGAAAACAATTGTTGATTGCTCTCTCGTCAACTGAAGCCGAATATATTTGACTTACTGAAGCGATGAAAAGTGGATTGTACTTCAAGAATGTTTTAGCTAACGTCAAATTCAACTGTTCCTTTATCAACCTTCTTGGTGATAATCTCTCTTCTTTAACTCTTGCTGCTCATCCTTATATTCACAACAAGTGTAAGCACATTGATATCAAATATCATTTCATTAGACATAATGTTACAAGTAAGTTGATAAAACTTAACTATGTTAACACTAAGATGAATACTGCAGACATGCTTACCAAGCTCGTTGATACAACTACATTAGAAAGCTTGCTTCAATCTGTTTTTCATTAATGAATTTCAATTATCAATACTTTAACAATTATCAAAGATCATGTTATTCTTTTTTGAAGGGGACTAATAACTTATTGATCTATTTCATCAATTACTTGCTTCAGTTTAGCATTGCTTTCTGCTTAAATTACTTCTGTTTTACTTAGGACTGTTAACACACAATTACCTGTTTTCTGTTTTTCTCTTTCTTTTACTGTTACCTAACCCTAATATTTATCATGTGCCAGGGCTCAACTATGACCGATCTAATTATTTGCATTATTTGGTTTTTCTCAGATCACCTGTTTGCGTGGTCACCTGGTTGGCACGGGGGATGCAAATGCTTTTTGTTTTTCGTCCAATGAAAAACTTTGCACTTGCTCATTTACTTTGGCAATTGTTCGCTCAATTGCAATCTGCTGCTGTTTTCAAACTTCTTTCCAGGTTTGCTAATCTAAATTAAATAGCTTTCTTTTCCTGTTTTATTTTCTTTTTCTCTTTTATATTTTTCTTTTTCTTTCTTTACAGAAAAATATATTTATTTTATATATATTAATTACCTCAATTATTTATTTAATATATAATTACA